>JAPZDY010000021.1:1837303-1857024 GCA_029783645.1 Ctenochaetus hawaiiensis
CAACTTTATATTTTTGTTTTATATGTTGTTGGGTTTTGTGCACCTACCAAGCTGAGTTTATGTTTAATTAACAATTGAAAAGTAAATTATGCACACTCTAAGATTTAAATGCACAACAAAATTAGTGACACTTTAAAAACACTGCTCTTCACCAGTGTTATTAATAAATTACTTACATCGATAACTTTGTGTGTGTAATTTACATATGCCTACTTCTCAACACCCTTCTATCATCAAAACGTACTGTTCCAGATGAGTGATCTTCACTTTGACATTTAATTAATGATGAAATAGCAAGCAACCTTTTGAGATAAATTATCCACATTTCCAGTTTTATGTTTGGTCCTTCACCTTTTATCAAAGAACTGCTTCACCTGGCAGTGGTTCTCATAGTTCCAGGGAAAGAGTCATTCACAATCTAAATTACTTCCTCCTTAGCCACTTTCACATCTTCAGCCCATGGAGCCCTACCTGTAGTTCCAGATAATGAGCCTCCCAGACAAATATTTCAGTTTCCTCCTTCATAAAGTTCAGCTGGTGGTGCCAGCCTGGTCCCTCTTCAGTTATTACAAAATTGACAACAAGCTGACGACATCTGTGACACAACTTCACCAAGTTACCATGAAAACTGGCCACAAATACATGCACCCCAGGCCATAAGAACTTAGACCTGTGTTTCACTGAAAAAAAACGAGCCCATGGAAATCAAATCAATAATATGTTTCTCATTAAATTACCACAATAATCTTAGAATTCAATTCTCAGGCATGGTTGGAGGATCTTGACACGTGAACAAACTAGCTTTCATGTTTTAATGCATATGTGAAGCATGTATGAAATCTGCTCTACAAATAAAGCCTGGCTTTTGTTATCTGAACACCACCAAAAACTAATCATACTGTGGAGGTTGCAGTGACCACAATAAGTACATACGAGAAATTTTCAAAGTAATAAGGAACATTTCTGGTCGTTGTGGTAGCTCTCTTTTCGATATTGGGTTTCCCATTGCAGTTCACAGCTGATCTAAGCTTTCCCTCTGCTATATTCCACTTCTTCTTTTTCATCTCAAAGTGTGTGATAAAAATGTGCATCCAAATTGCTGCCCTCCTTCAAGCTGCCACAGCCCTGACTTTTTCAGTAGCATACTTCAGTTGAGAACTACTTGTTCTTAGCGTGGCATAAATGTTCAATAGATCTTACAGAGAAATCATCCTTATTTACACTTTCAGTCACGAAACAGTTAAAACCTGCCGACGTCACATGTCACTTGCCCTGCTTCATCGACGCTCTATTTGACCCAGCATTTTACCCTTTAGTCTATGACACGTCTGTCACCCCGAAGCACAGAAGAAACCCTGGCAATGAGGTTTTTTCATGTCATTAGAGGGTTTGAACTGAAAGTAGGCCAGCTATTTCTGACTCATTTTCATTACCGCTAAAAGTCAGAAACACTGCTGGAAAGTGGAACACCCGAGTAGAATAGAGCAAGAGCTCTTTAAGTGTTGATGTGTATGTGCATGCGCGTCTTTGTGTGCAGGTCTATGAGGCTCTTTCACTGGTTCACTGAGAGGCCAGCTATTTACATAGCATCACTGCAGAGAAGACAAGAGAGAGCACATGTATGCTGTCTGTCTGTTTGTCTCTCCTATTAAATGAAAAGGAAAATGTGTTCTGTCCTCCTACTTTCACGTTTTTCAATGTTGTGTGCATGTATTCCTAGTCAGTAAGAGGGATGGAGAGAAGAAGAGAGAGGGAGAATAGTGAAGAAGAGGGATTAGCAGAGCGAAACAGAGTGACAGAGCAAGGAATTGAAGTGGCAGAGAGAGATAGACTTATGGTGCCTTCACACAGCGAGCTGCCACCACAGTGTCTGCTGCCCACAGTTGTTATTCTGTATTTTGAATTTGTGGCAGCAGGGTGCGACTCCCCCGCTGTGGTTAGTAGTTACACCCAGTCGTGGTGTCATACGATGGCTAGAGTCATGTTTCTGGTCACATGAAAAAAATCTAATCTTCACTCGTCTTCTAGCTCTATAGTCTCCAACAACTTCTATACATAACAGTAAGCTCCTACATTCACCACACTGTCTAACTTTGTCTGCTCGTTGGTTCCAGAGAAGACAGTTTTTAGTAAGTTTTCAGATTTTTTTTTTTTTTGTTAATATATGCACCCAAATATGGAACTATTGACTGTGCTAAAAGAGCATTATGAAAATAAAGTTTGGGGAATAGAGCCAAAGAATTAGTTTTAAAAGGCTAAAACACTGATTTAGGAGATAATGTTTTCTATGGGCTATGAGCAACTCCCACACATAATACAGCCATTATATTCATTTTTTGTATCATTAAGAACTTATGGGAAACATTTACAGCATGATTCAATCATAGTAGCAATTGTAGTCATCTAATCTCATATTTACAGTCAAATACAGCCACAAGGACTAGTGTGATAGCCCCAAGGTTTAATGGTGGTAAAACCAAAGAAATGACCCTTCACCACAGACAGGTGATCCAGTAATGATTGGTGGCCATTGGTGTAATCGAGTTGGTCGGTGCTGTAAGTATTTTGGCATGACAATACATCAAACTGGGGTGTCCAAGTTGAGTATCTGTGAACTAAGCTGGTTAAAAGATTGCATGTTGTGTGTGGGCTCAGACTGTTTGGTAGGGAGATGAAATCACTTAAATATTCCACAAAGCTATACCAGAAAGCATCACTAGATTCAGGATGGCATCACTGTATTTACAGTCTAGATAAGAGCCAGGACTGACAACTTGGTAAAGACTACAATGAAAGTAACAGAGAAGAAAGAACTTTCTTTGCTTCACACTTTCTACTTGAAAACTGTCCTCAGACATGCTCACAGAATCTGAAGGAGGCCTCACACTTTCTATTCTTTGAATATTAACAGAGTAAGAAAATGTAAAAACTGCTTTAAGCTTCCTTTATTTGAAAAAAAGTCTAGGACTTTGCTCAGTATGAAAATAGGTTCATTTCTCTGTTGCTTATCAGCAGTTGTTGTATATAATGTCTTGCATTGTGTTATATCATAGTGACTCACTGACACCTCTCACCCATTGTAAGCTCTTATAGGCTTCTGGTCTCCATGACCCAGCACATAACAATCTGACTAATGTGGTGAGGAGGAGCAGGTCTCTGTGTGCCCAGCTGAGGTGGGATTTCTCATCTGGAAGGAAGTTATGTTGATGAGCAAGACAGACACTGGATACTTCTGCTTTCTTCCATAGCATGTGCCTCTCCCTTCTGAATATTTCAACTCTGTTTTTCTAGGCAGTCAGCTGGGCACGGCTTCGTGCTAACCTTTGCTAACCCATTTAATTCCTCTGTCTTCACTGAAACATCAATGGACAGGAGAAGAGAGATGAAACATTGGAAGGCTCCTACAAATTCTGGCCAGTTAGCTGTGTTGCTTCTCGGTTCTCAGTGCCAAAAGCTAGAGACATTTTACTCAAATGCTATACATACAGAGACTTATACACTTCTGCACATACACATTAACACGTCACGACATTAAGCCACCCTCACACATGCTCAGATACTGAACATGCAGACATGACACACACAAACAGTCATGTACTGAGGTGCATGCAATATGTGTACAAGTATGCAAATGTAAAACATATAGACAAAGTAAAGAAATGAGGAGATTAAGAATTAATTTGGTTTCTATTCAGCATGAGGCTCACAGCAAAGAGACAACTGGATTTTGTCTTCATGCTGCTGTTAGCTGCAGGGCTGATTGGTCTAAATTGGTTCTGTGACAGCTGCGCTTTGCTTACAATCTTTATGTGTGTGTGCACCATCAGTCTGAGGCAACTGTATGTGATGTGCTGAGGCTGGGGTCACCACCAGTTTCATGGTGATATGCAAATACATGTATATGAAAGCACTTGCTACTTCTCCTCTTCTTCTTCTTCTTCTTCTTCTTCTTCTTCTTCTTCTTTTTATTATCTTTAGTATTATACATCACCGTCCAAAGTCAAAGTCCAGGTATGTTAACATAAACACATGGGGATTTGTTAAGGTTTCTCATAGTTGCTTTGTGCATGAACATGAAGCTTGAATAAGTGGATGTTATCATTTTCCTTGTCATCTAATGTAATTCAGCATAAACATTTATATATAATATAGCACACCATATGTAATAAGACATTAATCTGAGTTTTATACCAAAAATGTATATGTTACTATCATAACGTTTAGATCTACTTCATGCACAGAAATGAGCTAAAAGTTCATATCATCAGGTGCCTGCAGACGATGCAAGGAACTGTGGGATTGCAAGCTTGGAAAGCACTGAGACTTCTTATAGAGTTTGGTTAGGCTCTGTTTTGGGCTGCTTCTTAGGGAGTGTATCTGTCTGGGGTTTAAACATAGGAAAAAAAAAGCAGAGGAGCAAAAGAATATTTTCTGAAAATCCTTTTTACTAACCACATTTGTTGCTACACTCAAACTGTCACAAGTGTGCAGTACAAAATCAGGACATAATGGTAATTTGCTCAGTGGTGGTACAGTCTGTTTACAGTAATGACATTACCATCTCAAATGCTAACATTAGATTAAGAAAAAGTTCCAGAAAAAAAGGAGAAAAGTGAAATGTATAGAAATGTCAGTTAGAGGCGAAGAAAGTGCAGTAATAAACACCAATAAAAAAATGTTTCAGCTGAAAGAAGGGATAGGGAGGGGAGATGGCTGGTTGCATTTAGGGGCCACTGTAAGGTGGGAATAAGGAGGAGGAGAAACTGGAAAGGAGACACATGATTTCCCAAATATGACAGTGTTAGTGCCCCCACTGAGTAAGGGCAAATAGAGATGAGACGGAAACAAAAAAGGGAGAGAGTAGGAGTGGCATTAACCTGCAAGTGAACTGGGGTTAGAGACAGAAAAGTATACTGTGTCAGTTCAGTCAGTGAATAGGATGTCTGTGCTCTGGTCATCCAAAAATGGTACATTTTCTAATGGGTGATTAGTGGCCTTTAATGTGAATGGATTTCACAGAAGAGTATATGAGTTTTCTTTAAAAACTACACTATCAACAATTTCAAGCAGTAAATACTGACCCTTAAAAAAGACATTGCAACATTTGAACTGCACTTTCACCAGACCTTTTAGACACTGCAGCACATCATCATCCTACTGTCTAGACAGTATGCTGCGTATAAAACCTCTGCTGCTTCCAGAAATTCTTCAATTTCTTTACTTTCAGGAGACTTTTGCAAGCACATAGAAAAACAGGAAATAATAGAGACATGGGAGGATGAACAGTAAACACTTGCAGAAAAGAAGAAAAAAAGTGTTTGGTTGGGTGGTAAAGAACTAAGAAAGGGCAACTGGAAAGGCTTCTAGTCCAACAGGACACATGGATTTTGACAGGAAATCGGCTCACAGAAAGTGTCATGAACTTTCATTCCATTCCACGCTGTCTAAAATGCTTTTGTTCACAGTGTATTTTTGTGCTTCAATGCAGGTTGGACTTAATGTTTGAAACTGCAGCTTATTTTTTTATGTTCAATGTTTAGCATTTTAACAATAGTGTAGAACAGAGCAGTCATGCAGAATAACATACAGACGGCACAGGTACAGATGAGTAGAGCAGAATAAGGTTTCAGTTCTGCTCACAGCTAAAGAACGACTCAGTTAAATGCTATCTGCAGAGAAAGTCACAACATATTATAAAAAAGTTCAAGTAACACCCACAGCAGTTCTTTATCCAAACATAAACTATACAATACAAATGTACAATAGGGAAAACTTCATACAGGGATTGGGTTTTGATTAATATTATCTTTTATAGGTTAAAGTAGTCACAGACTATATGAGAGTTCATTATAAGATTAAACAAATAAGGACATGCAGTGATATTTCTTTGCTGTAAAACTTCAAGTGAGACTCATAATCTTTTGTATTAGATTTAGATATGCAGAAAAACGTCTTCAATAACCTGCATTAAGAAATATGAATTTCTAATACTGCAGTTATGAAGTTTGAGTCTTTCATTGGGTAAACAGTACAAAAATACTGATGGGAATAACTTCATAACCGTGTTCTAAGGCCACACTTTGATGCAATTTGGCCAAACTGTAGCCCTCATCTGGGAGCTTGAAGGGAAACAGCATGTCTCACCTCTAAAAGTAAAAATTCATGACTTCATTGATTTTTCAATTTTTGTCTTTTTGGAGCGGAGTGTATGAAGAGCTCTCTCCAAAAAAAAACTGGAAGCAACAAGTCAAGAGTGATCTTATCATCTGGGGCAAAGCTGCTTCGCTTACAGCCGTTCACAGCTTCAAGCTCATTTTGTTCAGGAAGGTAATAACAGTGAGAAGAAGGGAAACTGGAAAAAAAAGAAGAAAAAAGAAAGAGAGAACACATAAAGCAGATCTGTGTATCAAAACCATGATCTGTGTAACAAAGCATACTCTGATCTCCTTCAGCAAAAGCAACAACATAGTATACCTACAAAAAAGAAAAAGTAGAAGAAAACCTTTTGCATATTATTTAGTGGCAGTGGAAATAAAGTGTTGTAACAGCATACATCGGAAGGGAAAGTACTCAAAAATAGTACTCAAACATCACTGGAACAGTCTTTTTTTATATTTAAATACTGATTTCTATATACTACACTTTCCATACACTCCTAAATACTTTCTATACACTCCTGCAGACACTCATACTTATTTTTTTAACAGCTGTTGGTGTTTTGAGGGTGGGAAGGCAGGCTTTCTCCTCTTTTCATTTATTAGCCTTTTCATTTCATAGTAAGCTGAGGCTTGATACTAGCAAACCCAGTTTGTGTTAAGAGACTCTTTCATAGTGTCACACAGATTCACAGGAGAGTAAAATAAGTAAAACCCAAACAGTTTATTCACTTGAAATTTCTGCTCTTATTACTGTCATCAGAGAGTCTGCTGTGGCCGTGTGACATTCTGATTAGATTTCACACACCATAGTTACTGTCCAGCCTGGAGGCAATGTCCGCAACATGTGAGCGTGCTGGTTTATGTGTGTGTGCATGTGTGGGAGTGCACATGTGTGTGAAGCTGTGTGTGTCTTGTGCATTTGGTGCCCCATTGAGTCAGAACTGGGCGAGTAGCCCTCTGATGAGCAGAGAGATTGTTATATCCTCAAATGCCTGAAAGATGGATCTGTCTTTCATCTTCTGTCAGGTGGGCAAAAAGCTTTAGCTGTGACACTGATCATTGTGTGTGTGCGTGTGTGTGTTTCTGCATATGTGTGTGTGGATAGGATATTGATAGGTTTGACCTCATGTACTTTGTACTTTCTGAAGTCACTTTAGCCCTCCCACGTCCCTTCCTCCTTCCAAATACACTTTCAAAAATGTCTTCCGTCAACAAATTGTGGATAAAAGTGCTCATCATTGTGTTTTATATTATTTAATTGTAGCAAAGGAAATGTGTCCATAATTACTGTCTCACTGCTGATTTTTAACAAAGAAAGTTTTAATCAATAACACCTATTTTAGCCTTGTGCTGTCTGGTTGCCTTGCCCATACATTTCAACACTGATTGCAACAGGAAGAGTATCAGACTCCTCCTTTGCAAAGCAAACCTGTTCTGGCACAACAAGGCATCGAGACCCTTCATACTGCGTGCAGAAGCTGCTGAACAGGAAAGGTTTTAAAACAAAAAAATTCCCAGCTACAAATATTAATGAGAAGATAAAATGAATGTTGAGAGGACAGCAGCGCTAATGATCAAACCCACTGTGTATCTTTCTAATAACAACCACAAGACAACCTCCAGAGTCCCACCTGCTCAGGCTATCCTGGACAGCGAACTCTTCATCCCCTCACTGTTTGTGGCCCTCCAGAAAGTCCAACAGATTTGTAAAGTCTCTGTTGGTATAAAGATACCAACATAGGATTAAAATGCTCCAGAAGATCAGGTTTAATAAAGTTTAATTTTGATAGTAAAAATAAAAATAAAAATTGATTGTATATCATCATTTATTATTTATTTACAAAGGCAAAACATTTGGAGGCCCAAGTTATTATGTTTTCTATTTTTATAGTTTGTCTGGGTTTTGAAGAGGTGGACGGTCAGAACAAGCTGAATGTTACCCAGGGCTTTGAGTTAAAGTAAGACCTTGAATCAGGTTTTTTGCCATGTAGGTTTACACAAACAAGTCTTGCCTCAAAATAAATAAAGAGAGGAAGACAAAATAAAGAAAGATAAAAAAAAAACAAGTTGTAAAAAATGAAAAGGCATTAACAGAAAGCAGTTCAAATTTAACAAAAAAGCTGTAGAGTTTTTGCCTGAATGTGCAACATGCTGACCAGGAGAGGAGCAAAAGTTCACTGCAGTATGAAAGTGTTGTTTCTCCCAGGTTGTGACAAATGTGCAAATGGATATTTGACAGAATAATTGATTTGTGGTGTTGAATAGAGCACTTGTAACAAGAGGTGAAATCAAAAAATAGACCTAAGAGGAGAGAAAATCAAATGGCAGAAAAAATGATGCAGAATAAAACCATGATAATGTCCATTTTCGGATCTTGAAATTTTGACAGATTCAGAGCTGAACTGGTGAGTTAAGCTAGTCAGTTTTCCATTACTCACAGCCTATAGGGCAAAAATAGTGGCACAACTGGGGGGTTTTTGCCTGCCAAAGGAGCTAATTCAACTGACAGACATAAAATCCTAAAAGACTTATAACACGATTTCCTCAGGCTGGTGGTTAGTGTTAATTTCAAGCTCTACTTGCAATATTTTGATGTTTAATATGTGTGATGTCTGCCAAGAATTTCCCAAGTCAACAAGCTTCGGTAACATGACAGTCGTACAACCACCAGAGCAGAGGATCAGACGGAGCAGCCTGTTGACACTCTCTGGCTGCTTCGGTAATAAAGCCGAATGATGGCAAACAGCAAGACACAATTTCAGCTCAGCAATGGAAAATAAAGCTGTGTAATGAAAGCACAGATGTAATCTGTACACTGTCTGCAGAGGGAGTGGAGGAGAGACAGCAGAAGAAAGATCGAGGCAGAGGGAGAGAGTCATTTCTTGCAGATCGATAGAGAGATGAAAAAATTTGTTAATAGCGCAGTTTTTGTGACAGGGAGGTGTGTTGCTTTTGTTGCTTCTTCTGTGGAGATGCACGATTCATCAAAGCAGGTTTTTCTTTTTCCCCCTTCTTTGTCACACAGTTCCTTCCTCTGGATTGAATGCATGAAATGGTACAGTCATTACATTTTTTTAAAGATTTTAGTTATTTATAAATAGTAATGACTTTATTTATACAACACCTTTAAAAACAGTTAACAAAATTATAATAAAAATTACAAAAAAAGCAAAAGGCAAGATACTGAGCAAGACAATAAAAGAACCAAGAGCCAAAAAGTAGCAAGACAAATTCAGATAAAGTTAAATAGTTAACATTATGTACAAAAATTAAAATGTAAATAAGTTAAATAAGTTAAAGAATAAATGTATATGTGTATATTTATGTGTGTGTGTGTGTGTGTGTGTGTGTGTGTGTGTGTGTATACACATATATATATTTTAAGATTCACATTAAAAACAACAAAAACATGACACCTCTTAAAAGCAAATAGATTCAACGATTCAACAAAAACAAAAGAATCAAATACAAGGCATAAAAGCAATGAAATGATTAATAACAAGCAATAAATAGATGGCATCCCCAAAAGCAAATCTATATAAATGGGTTTTAAGAAGTGATTTAGAGAGGTCACAGATTCTTTAAATCTTATCTCCTCAGGTTGTTCCAAAGCCGAGTGGCCCTGCGGGCAAAAGCACCATCTCCTTAGATCTGAGCCTCAAGAGAAGCATGGACTGGTGATATGTGCTGTCATCTGCTAAAGTGAGAACCAACGGGAAGCATCAGTGCAGCATTCACAACTACCTAGAGACTAGAGAGAGTGACTTTTTGGTTTATGTTTGGAAGGAGGGATTGTAACTCTTGGTGAAATCCAAAGAAATTAAGAGCATGAGTGACTTTTTTTCAGGTCAAACTGTGATAGAATCTCTTCAATTCTGGCGATTTGTTCTCATTTACAGGAAATAGGACTTTTTTTTTCATTCCGTGGTTCAAAGCCTAAAACTGGATCAAACACTTTTTCTAAATTTCTGGCAACAGGTTTCATGTTAAGAACAGGAAACCATGGTGACTCTTCTTAAGACTGATACTAGTTAATTTGGGGACTGAAAAATCTGATGTCTGGTTTTTAATTTGTTAAATTCAAAGAAAATTTTGTGCCATCTAACAGTTGACATTATTTTCTGATTATTTAAAACAAAGCAGTCAGAATAATAAGGTTGATGATGAAGACATATGGGTCGTAAATTAAATTTGCACCTTGTGTAGGAAAACAAAGAGATGATTTTGGCATTGAGACATTTACAGGAAGACGCTAATACTTTTAATTAAGCATCTATTTGAGGTTCTCTGAATGGCTGTTTTATCTTTACTTTGCACAACAGCTGATGCAAAACATAACTGTGTGAAGTACTGGTTGCAGTTTGAAACACTGCAGCCAAGACACCAATCTAAGACCAACACACAAGCACATTTTTTTTTTAGGGCCCCAGAACACAGCAGACCAACAGACTCACATAATCAGCAGTACTTGTCATGGCACTTGACAGAGATCACACTTTGTCTAAATTCCCTCTTTTTTTTTTTCCCCTTTGATGATAATTACACATCACATGATCAGAGCTGAAAGCGAGTCCCACTTGGTTCCACTCATTATTTCACGCATTTACACACAGGCCTGATTAGACTGCTTTTCATTTTCCATTACGCTTAGGTCTTCATCACTGGGAACTGTACCTGCCAGTTCTACCAGGAATAGAGATAAATGTTTTCAGTAGAGCAAGAAAATAACCAAGCAGACAATCACCAGATTAATTTGCGTTTGACATGTGTTTTCTTTTTTTCCAATATTCCAACGCATCCTGGTTAATTGCCTCGCAGGAAGGTTTGAAGGTTATGCTTATGAAAGGCTTTTATTCTAACACCATTCTTAGTGCAACATATGCACCTGTCTAAAAGGTGTCAGAGATTGTGACGTGTCGTTTCCTTTTTTTTTTTTTCATTTCCTCCCAATGCATTTTGGTCAGGTTGGTGGGTTTTCCTCACTCGTTCAAAAAGCCTCTTAGCCTGCTTGAACGGATACAAAATATAAAAATGGATAAAAAAATATATAAATATTAAGAGGTAAAAGTGCAAAATTTGTATTTTTAAAGTCAGTATGTGTCAAACTTGAATTCATTTTTAACAACTTCAAACATATGAACACATGGAAAATTCCAAGACAAACTGAGTTAAAACTTTTTTTTCATAAAAAGTCAAAAAAGTAAAGGCAATAGTGAGGAATATAATGATAATGTTGAAATTGGACGTTAATGGGGAATTGGCAATGATGAGCTACAGCAGAGCCAGCTGGTTCAGAGGGCTAACTTAATTTTAGAATTTTTAGAAATGACCTTTCCACTGCATTTCTGATCTGTAATTTTATCATCTAGTTTAATATTGCACTAGACTGCATAAAAAACTGATTACAGCTTTATTAAACCCACCTTCCTCCATCCATTATCTTGTCCTCCACTCCTCTGCCGTCTCCACACTTCTAGTTACTCCTCTGTTTGTGTCCTTCCTCTCTTTAGCTTCCTCTCGCTGTGTTTTCAGTAGCAATATATGGGTCAGTCAGCAATGATGAATTAAAACTATGTGTGTGTGTCTCTGTGTGTGTGATATATTACGGCATAGTGCAAATGTGTGTGTGTGGTATGTGTTTGATATATTAAAACAGTGTGTGTGTTGCATCCATCTCAGGCAGCCATTCTGAGTCTGCTATAAATCACCATCACTTTCACCGTCACATCCAGGAAACCTGACAGGAGATGCCACACCACGGCGTCAGGGAGCTGTGTGTGTGTGTGTGAGTGAGTGTGTGTGTATTTGAACAGGTTTCAGGGTGTGTGTAGGAAGGCCACCAGCTACTATGCTAATAGTGTGAACCTTGCTGGAGAAGGCAAAGAGAGAATATGGGCTAAATGTTGGACATTTACCACCAAGGCGCAAATTAATGGTAGAAAATTTAAACAGACTATTTTCCTCTTTGATTTTTTAAACATTTTTTTCTTTAGAAATGAAGGAACATCATGAAAGTTCGTATATTTCAATTCCAAGTCTGATACAAGCTTAAATTGCGAGTAGGAGATCTTGGCTTGAATAATACAGCAGATTTATCTATTACATAAAATATGACTGTGTTATCTCCCAAGCACTACAGAAATGCTTTATTATAAAGATGATCCCTATTTAAAAGTAATATTAGGATCAAGAAAGATAGAAATGTTCAGTAACAGCATAATTTTTAATCAAAAGGATTCCACCAGTCTTCCCAAGGAACTATGTTGTTCTTCACTTTCATCATTAAAGATCTCAAATTTATTATACAGAAAAAAACAAGTTTTTAGCTTTGTGGATGAAAAAACAGATTCTTAAGATCTAAAGAGGAAGTGTTAAGATGAAAATTGTGCTGCCTGGAATCCCTATAGACTACCTCTGCAGGGGAGGGGAGGAAGGAGAGAGCGAGGGTGGAGAATGAGGAAAAGAAATGATTCTGAGCCTTTTTTTTTAATTCTTGAAGACACAGGTCCTCATTATGATTTTAGTCATTACAGAGAAAATGAGAATATCCTAGACACAAAAGCTTCATTTAAACCCTAACAATTACTCATCATACTTTTTAATTCATATTTTTCTCTCATCATTTAGAAGTTTGTTCTTTATATAATCAGTGTGTGTGTAGCCATATATTGACATTTTTGCAAGTTCAGATAGACACTTCAAGGGATTTTTTTTTCTCCAAAAGTAGTGACAGTAGTGTGATCCAACACTATAAATATGGTCATATCTTTTTAATCCTAGTTTGTCGTTTACATGTGTGTAGCATCACGTTCTTACACACGGGACTGATCTGCAGATTCAGACACTGCAAACTATAATAATGTTGGTCAGCTCTGGTTGTAGATTTGTGGACTAGCTTTTCCCTATCAAAGCAATAGGCTTATAAAGGATGCCGTGTCACATTTCTGCATGACAAGGCAAAGTTTAACAGATAAAAATAGCACATGTAAAAATTTGGAGAGGACAGAAGATGAAAATAGCACCAAGGGGATTTTTAGGTCCACTAATCCCAGAGTGTTATATAATGTGTTGTGCTCAGTTGGAAAAGCTGCAATCCAGTTGTGTTGGTTTATGTTTATTTGTCATTGGTCTATTTTAAAAAGCAAACTGTATAATGCAATACAGTACAAAACATAACACGAGAAGACTGTAATCCATGCTTTACTGTACAAATTGTACACAAAACATTAAAGACATTCTCTAATCTGAGAATGGCTTTCCAATCCAGTAAAAGGGTTTCCACTGCTATTTCAGTGTGTAAACACACAAGCTCACATATATACACACACTCACACACACACGCACACCATGTCACACATACACACTGGAGTGGAGGCCAGATGGGCACATCTGTGACCAACTGCCATCTCATACAGACCAGGTGTTTAGGTGTTCCAATGTGTTTGTGTGTGTGTGTGTGTCAGTGTGTGTGTGCCCTAAAAGAACAGTGAGTCCTAGGACAGAGCGGGATCACTCCACATTGGTAACCTCCTGAAAAAACACCTGCGGGCTGGATTAAGGCGCACAAACATTTCAGCACAAAGCAAGAAATCAGAGATGAGATGGTGTTATTGAGGCTGTTCCTGGTGTTTGGAAAGAGAGATAAAGGATGTTCGGACATTCGGACAGAGATACAGTACAAACAGTGTGTTTCACTGTGTGCATGTGCACACATCTGTAGCTATCATTCCGATTAATGAGGTCAAATGTTATCTTTTTTATTGTATTTTCTTAGTCTTAAATGCAATTCTCAAGTTTAAACACATAAAGAAGAATTTACAGTAATAAATGACAGAGATTTGGTTTTAAAGACCATATATATGGTTCCATATATTTTGTCTTACAGGTGTAAATTTGCTCATTTTGGCATGACCTTTTTCAGAGAACTTAAAGAACAAATATCCTTTCATCCTTTATCTTCTCCGAAGTTTCTGCTGTTGTACATGAATGAAAATTCAGGACTTTACATCCCCCTTCTTGTTGATATGATTCAAGTTTTAATGAGTTGTTTAGATTGTCTACCACCAGCAGTTCTATTCAGAGTTACTTCACTCACCGGTTCTAAGCTAATGTTGTTGCCTGCTGCTCAGTTTTGTCCACTAGAATCGAGTTGCCATTACTAGAAAGTTGAAAGTGCAGTTACTTGAGCAGCACTCATGTTGCAGTAGCTTGTTTTTGGTGCTTATGGTAAATTGTTTGCTAGTGCTGTCTCATTTGCTGCTGTTCATTTGGCCTCCAAACAGTGGTGCCCATCTTGCCAGGGGCAAATCAGGTAATCAAGACATTAAACCCTTTTTGTGAAGCACTATTATCTTTATTATCATCCTGTCTGTCTGCAGCCTCCTCTATGATCAGTACCTTTGCCTTCTTCAGCTCCTCGTCTCCTTTTGACCAGACCAAAACTGCTTCATCCTCTCCACTCCTCCAGCTTTTATTAGTATTCCCTCGCATCATCTTCATTCCTTTCATTCTTTCTCCTCAAATATTGCAAATCTCTTCCTCCTCTCTCTCTCTTTCCTTTCTTATCTGTTGTTCTCTGTTTTAATCATTATCTATTTTATCTTCTGTGGTCTTGCGCCATTCGAGGTCAACCCCTCCGTCTGTCTCTGTCTGTGTAGAGGAGGTGGAGGAGGAGGAGGAGGAAAGTGGTATGGACTCTTGTTATCTCATTAAGATGGCTGTCAGAACCCTGCAATTACTAAAGTTGCCACACCACTGCTACATCCTGTCTCTTTGTGCGTTTGCATGTCTGTGTGCATACAACATGGCTGTGATGGGAATATGGGAACGTTGTGATAAATGAGCTGCTTGTTAATGAATGGCAAATGGAAGACAGGTGCAAACATGTGAAAATGACCAGCAAGAGGACTGAGCATTTTGTCATTTTTATAAAAAAACAATATGCCATCAAGTTGTTCCAAACAGGGGAATAAATAACTTTGTGAAAAAAAAGTGCAGCTTTCCTGCTCCAGAACCAGCCATGTCCTCCTCGCTCAGGCTGCAATTTTGGTGCTCATTTCGGCACACACTCACTCTCAGCATTTTGTGCTCGATCCACCTGTGTATGACCTTAAAACTCTCCTCATTTCAACATTCCTCCGGGGCTCCAACTACCAAGGCAGATTCAGCTAGCTGCATGGCTAACTGAACTAACTAGCTGACCACTGACCCAAATGAACGCCGTGGTGGGGGTGTGACATTAGCCAAGAGACAACCCATTTATTGTAATCCCCATTAAACCAATATAAGCATCCACAGTCATGGGTGTCAGTGATCCTTTGAGATATCCTACACTAGGAGTTGCTTGAACTTCTTGCAGAAATCAGTCACTATGGAGCTGTCAGTATCAATGGTTCTGTGAGAAAATGCGTGCAATGATAACAATCATAATTTTTAACACTTTTTTTTCTCAAACTGACATGTGATGGAAACACACATACTGAGAGACTTTATACTCACAGCACAATATCAGTAGTCAGTGAGCTCCAGCAGAGATATTCAGGACTGATGTCCACACTTAATGCTGCACAAGAACATGCAATAATTTAGAAGTGCTTAATAAATGCACAGCTGGAATGAGGCTTCGGCCATATACTTACATAATTCTAATAGTTTTGGAAATACATAGTATGTTTCTGTGCATGTTTCTGTGTGTGGGTGTCAGTGTGTTTCTCTATAGATAGACATGGATACAGACATATAATGGTTGCAAATACAGATTGGGCCCTATCGTACACTTTCCGCCGGGCGCCATTGGGCGGGGAAAGTTTAAAATTTATTCAGGGAAGTTTTCAGGTCAACCTTTGCCACCTTGTTCCAGGAGCAGCAGAGGAATCCTGCTCTGCCCCGCCCAAAGTGCCACTGGCGCACAGCCTGCAGTCCAATCAGCTGTGTAGAATCATCTCATGAATTCATAGGTGTTTCATGGGTGTTTCTCTGGCCAAAAATACATGAACCATTTGGAGAATCAGCTCTCATTCCCTTTAAAGACTGGTTCCGCTGTGCACCAGTGGCGCAGGCGTATTGCTATCGTACAGTACATGCACGCAGGCACACACTTAAAAATGAAATTCATTTTGTGAATAGAATACATGGTAATTAATGTTTGACGGACTGTTTTCAGCCGCTTGTTGATATTGAATTCAAACAAAAAAAGGCAATTCAGCGGTGATGAGACAGAACTCTTAGTTCATGGTTCATATTATAAATTATTATTATTTAATCCTTGTTTTTATGATCAAATAAATGTTGTTTTATGTCTGCGCCTCCGTTTAGACCAGGTTTTGGCTGGTCTAAACTCCTGGCGCATTTGACCTCAGTCTGCCGGATGTACGATAGGAAACACGCCAGGACATGCCTCCATTCCACCTTCATTCTTAGACCTCCTGTCCCTCGGCACTCAGACCCAATGCAAGTGGGTTTGCTATCGTACACTTGTGTCAAAAATGACATTTGTGCCGGGTGTACGATAGCAATAACACCTGCGCCACTGTCGCACCGCGTTTGTGCCGGGTGTACGATAGGGCCCCATGTGTTAGAGAAGAGTCAACCACAGACCTCAAAAGGACTCTTGTAGCTAATAATGTGAATTGTTCAACACGCAAAGTTTTTTTTCTTTCTTTCCTTTTTTTTTTTTTTCTAAATTTAACATGCTCAAATGATGTAATTTGATGTAATGAGTCACTGTGTGCTCTTGCCAGTAGAGGGCAGATTAAACGGTCTTTGACACACAACAGCTAGCCACATAGAAGAAACTGCAGGAATTGATCTTAGCCCTGTTATCTGTGTCTGTGTGTATCTGTGTGTGTGTCTGTATGTGTGTGTGTGCCCAGTGTTCCAGTACCAACAGTTTAACATATTTTGCTACTTGCACAGTAAACTAATAAAACTGAACATTTGTCTACAAATGTAATGCCGCTGCAGTCTGGATGATCTAATACTATGAAATTAATCATTTCACAAACATTAGTCCCATTGCAATTTGTGGTATTTTCATTGACAAAAGGAGTGTGGGAATTGAATTTAAAAAAACAAAACTCATTTTCAAAGCATATTTCAATCTTACAAAAGATTGAAGCTGTGGATGGGCCTTGAACTTCCATCTTCAGGATTTAGAGGGAGTGATAATTCTGCGCACTTGGCTTTGGAGCCAGAGCCTTGACTGAGTCAGCAGTTCATTGCAGGTCTGATCTGGTTACACAGAGTATACAGGCAGCTCAGAGAGAAGTGTCAGAGAAAGAGATGAGATGAAGAGCTTGATGAAAGAAATTTATTTTGGGTTGAGATTTGATAACCTGTATTCACTTTTTCCCCCAGTGTCCCCAGCCAGGCTCTGCAGATGCTTTGTGTTTCTTTCTTCTCTCTTCTTTGATAATTTCTTTTCAATCAGTTCCACCTGCCTTCTGCGATGGTGCTGAGATAAAATATCAGGCCGCCTCAAGCCTCTAAAGTGGTTTATCGCCATAGAGACATTGTACAATTCTGCACTGAGGTATAAGATAAAACACTGAAGAACCCGACATGCCAAGGTTATATCAAAGAATCATCACAGCCAGGTGTTACTGTATGCCATTGGACTTATGCACCATTCAGATCACACAGCCTTTTCACCTTATGTTACTTTTTGTTTCCTGCAGGATATAACATGAGTTGTCATTATGTTTAAGCGCACATTAGACAGGTGGATCACTGAGTCAGACATGGCAGGACCTGTCAGAGTCACCTCTCATTAACAGGTACCTTAATCTTTACACTTCAGTTTCCATCCTAATGTGAGTTATCTCACAAACATCTGTTGCACTTATAATATGCCACATTGGCAAGACACGGACTGCTTTCGATCAGTTAAAAAAAAATAAAAGAAATGAAGGTCTTTGATGCTTGGAGAATTGAGGCATCAATCAGAGGTAATGATGGAGTTTCATCATTAACGTCATCCACATGGTTTGCTGGTAACTCATCAAAATGATGCATTGTTTGAACGGCAATAACAAAGAGATAAAAACTAGACAATTTGATTATTTAATTGTAGCCTTACAATACCATCTGAGAGCTGAGAAGAATAATATTTTGAAGTAACAACTATGTCTTTTTGTTCCCCATGGCTCCACAAGCATTTGGTTAAGTATCACAGAGGACAACTAATTACAGTGTGTTCGTCTGGGAGGGGACAGCCAGGATCCAGGAAAGCTGTTTTAAAAATGCTGCAATTCTGAAATGTCAAGTTCACTAATACATGTGTTCCCTGTTTACCTTATTTACATCCTATTTTGCCAGGTTATCAAGCAATTCAGCCCACATCATTCACCGACAGCTAGGTATGCCTTCTTATGGACAGAGACTCAGCAGGAAACTGATTGACGGAGCAAAGTGCAACTCGAGGAGTCCAAAAGCCCAAATGTCAAAATGGAACCATAAGAAAAAAAAAGCCCATCCTATCATTAGTTTAGGATGAAATCAGTCCATACTATTACTTTGGTTTAACCTTTTTCTATCAGTAGTTGTATTGATCAAGGATAGAAAATACAGAATTTCACATAAATAAACAAAATGTGATATATATTTTAATATATATATATATATAGAATGGAAATTTTCTCTTTTCTTGTAAACTTTTATAAACTCTCATTTCTGTTTATCTTTATTACGTAAGGCTTAGAAATCTATTGTTAATTAAAAAAAGTTAAAGCTGCTTTTCCTCACTGACACAACAGCTTTCTGCCTCCCACTCACCCGCTTAATTCTCCTGCAATTTTCTATGAACACATTTAATAACAGTCAATAGAAAGCCTTGACATCCATAATTCTTTGAATACATTTAAGGTAAAAGAAAAATGCTTGAGGTCAAATATTTACTGAAAAAAAATTTAACTGAGGTTAAATAAAAGCGATGTCTAAAACGAAAAGAACCAAAAGAACACTTTTACCTGCAGCATAAAAAAAGAAAGTCTCAGGTCCAAACATTATTTAAAAAATGGCCCTTGACCTCATGAAGTCACACAGTTGGAATATTAAGCAAAATTCAAGTAGTCCATCAGCATACTTTGGTCTTTTAGGAAACCCACCCATTTTTGTGATGTCACAACAATAAGGCTTTTTTAAAGAATTTTTTATGCAGTGTAACAGGAAAAAAAAATATCTCTTAATTTCTCTTATCAGCAAAAAAAAAAAAAAACCTATATACTGTTTCATTAGACTTTCTGACGTAAAGTTTCCATCAATCCAACTCAGGTTTACACATTACTGCATACTAAAAAACATAGGAACCATCATCACCTGACATGGTTTTTGTAATTTCAAACATAGACAGATTTTCTGCATAATGTAAATGTTGAACAACCTTTACTATGAATGCTATACAAAACTACACATGTTGATATACCTTTTATACATGTTATTATATTATGATTTTTCTTTATTTCCCAATCCCTCCAGGATTTTGCGGGCATTTTTCAAGATTGTTGCGGCCTAAAATGCCTGAATTCGCGGCAGCTTTTCTAAAAAATTGCGATGTAAGTTGCGATG
>JAPZDY010000021.1:1857124-1867682 GCA_029783645.1 Ctenochaetus hawaiiensis
GTGGAACTCACGGGAGGCTGGCCAAAATTGCGGAAAAGTCGCGGTGATTGGACAAAATTGCAAGGTCGCGCAGAATTTACGTTAATTTGCGTTAATTGTTGCAATCGCAACATCGTGAATTCCTGGAGGGACTGATTTCCATATCAGTGTGTAGTTGCAAATGGCCGGTGTCACTGCTTAAACAAGCATCATTGCGTTTTAGTTTGATATCATGAACACAGTGATCAACCGGATGCTCGTTCTCTTTGCTGTTCCCAGGAAGGCGGTCACAGCTGCAATCAGCTGGCTTTCTTTTACTGAAGCAGCTTGCTCATCTGATGTGTTTCAAACTAAGTAGTAAACAAACAGGAAAAACAAACAAACAGAGCTGAGAGGCCAAGCGGTGTCCTGCAGAGTTTCCATGGTGACTAGTTAAGAGCACTCTACGCCAAAACATTTTCCAGTTGATTTGCATTGCAAGCAGTGGATCCCAGGGTGCTCTGTGTATGTGTGTATGTGTGTGGGGAGGTGCATGCGTGTGTGCGTGTGTGTTTTGTGTGTGTTTCACTGTGGATGTGGATGACTGACACCTCAGCCAGACAAAGAAGGAAGGTTTATTCTGGAACTTGATGGTTTGTCTGCGGAAAAAAAAAACAAAACTTGTCATTCCTGACATCTTCAGTTTGATTGGGTTTTGTAACCATCTTTCTTTCTCTGGATTTGCTTTCCTCTTTTAAATTGCTTTGCTGTGAGGACTGCATGCATGAACAGGTTTGTTTTTACTTGTGAGCATTTCATATGAATTCTTATTAACGCTGACTTGTGGTTTGGCGACACAAGAGGGGTTGTCATGATAACAAAACCACTTCCACACTCATTCTGCAAACTGACAGGTTGACAGACACGCAGGTTAACGCTCTCCTTCCACTTCAGTCATCACTGCACTGGAATGATTTACTTTATCATATTTTACCATGCCTTAAACTCAAACTAAACATCATAATGAGACAGCTCAGCTACTGTCCTGTCTTACCTGCATGAGCCTTCTGTTGAAGCAAGTTTTTAAGTGGATGGAATTTCCATTTCAGCTCCATTAGCATCTGTAATTAATGCAGATCCAAGGTTGTATAATACAAGGTTTGATCTGATGCGTATGCTGTGTGTAGACTTCATTCATACTTCAAAATCTGTAATAAGAGAAAGTTCAGATTGAGTGCATCCACTGTAATATTGATCAGTATTACATTTAAGATCTTAAATCTTTCCAATACCTTAAATTTCTGTTGTATGTTTTCTATAATAAAGGATGTAGAAACGGCTGAGTTAATAAAAGATAACTGACCTAAACATAAAACACTGACTAAGGTGGAATTTTGTAAGAGTACATTTTTCATGTTAAATGTCATTCTCACAATGAGTTCCTGTTATCTTTCGCTGGTTATTGCCTTTGTCAATTAACAGCTCACTTTCAAGAATTTGTTTCACGTTTAAGCCTGGGGAGCTGCTGGAAGGCTTTAAATGTGAAATGTCTAGGCTCTGCCGGAAATGTTGATTTTTTAATGACTTGAGGGTAACAGGGACTGAAAAAAAAAAACTAAGTAAAAGTGTTTTCAATCAATCAGTATCACTTTCAAAGGGCACAATCCCACCCATTCCTGGCATTTAGTGGAGATGAGCAGTAGAATCTGAATGTAGAATAAACTAGAATTGATTAATAAACTAAACCAGTATTTTTGTTGAAAAAAGAAACCCAACACGACAAAAGTGGAGAATGTGACATTCTCATCGAAACTGTCAAATATCCTCATTTTTGTCAACAAAACAATTGCAGTAATGATTTGAGCATCTAATAATGAAGCAAATGCATTTATATTGAAGTCTACTGAGAACCTGGTGCTTCTCATGAAGGGTACCTTCTGTGTCTGCATGAAACACAACGGGTCGTGACACGGCATCAGTATTTGATGAGCTGGAAATGAGATCAGGCTGCTACTGCTGTGCTGATGGATGTAAATGCCATGAAAAAGTACAACATCCTGAATTTAGCAACAACATGGTTCATCAGGATTGAAGCGTAGAGTTTGCACTGATACAAACAGCATAAAGAGCAAATTAGAATTGGCATCTTTTTAAATAAAACAATGATAAATAATATACAAAAAAATACAAAACAGAAAATCTGATGTCTAACTTTAATAATAATGATAAGAAACTTTTTTTCAGATCATCAAGTCTTTCTTTTACAGATGAAGCCAACACATAGAGTACATAAACCGTTAGAATCCAACACATCATTCACTCATAGCACACAGTCTACATGTGGCTTTCATGGCAACTTAAAAAATAAAAGATGATTAATTGTAAATGTGAGCTCCACTTGTTGGCAGGGCAGTGTGTAATGAACAGAAGACTTGTAGGAGGGAGGGATAAAAGAGGGATGAGGGCATGCGGGTGGAAGATGCAGCAAACACGATGCCACATGTCCCCTTGAAAACGACCTTGTTGTATGAAACATATGGTGAGTGCTGTGATAGGACCGGCTAATAGAGTGGATGAGAAGGTAATCATGGGAGAGGAATACGGGGGAAAAAAATGTTGAAAGTGAGCAAGGATAAGAATATGTCTGTGTGAGTGAAGAGACTGACGAGGTGAGAACACATGCGGATGTCTAAAAACAGATAGAGAGGTAGAAAGAGGAGTGAGAGAGAGATCTAAACAAGGCAGAAATGATAGAAAGAGAGAACATCGCTTATTTATAATCTCTGCTATTCTCTGCCTTGATTCAAACTCAGATCATACATTAGATCTCTCTGAAACAAGCCATGTTTCCTCTCCTCGCCTCTCAAACTCCGCTTCTATCTTTAGCTGCCATCACTGTCCCAAATAGACTGTCTCTCTATTTCACTCTGTCTCACACAAACCTCACTGCTGAAGAAGGAAAAAAAAAAAAAAAAACTAAAATGGAGATAGAGAAATATTGTACATCCCTGGTAGGGCTTTTATCTAAAAAGCATCAGCTGGCCACAGATAAATTCAGTTTGCTCACTTTAGTCAGAGTTGAACAAACTGTCAACAGTCAGTTCTGAGATTCAGCTCCGATTGGGCCGTGCTGGTTTCTCTCTCACCTTATGGTTGGTTCACCTCAAACTTGCATTTTCTCGGCCAAATGAAGCTGTTTAAAGTAGTCTAGGAAGCCTTAAGAATGTGACTCATATGACTAAGGCCTACATACATGACTCACTTGGCTTAGTGGCTTTCAGGTATACACATGCACCTGTTTAGTGTCACATTAAGTAAACAGAAATGTTATACACTAATCAGAACAATGGCAGTGATTACACCTCAGAAAAAAAAAACAACCCAATCTAATCCAATCAAACAATAAATGACTAAGGCTGACACACACAGATTGTAATATATCCCAATAAATCAGCAGCAAGGAAAGGACCTATTGTTTCTGCTTATGACTTAAATTTGCAGACAAAGACCAGTTTTTGCAACTTAAAATGAATTTGCTGAAGGTTGCAGGCAGAGGAAGCAGCACAGACTAATGCCCTTAATATTTTGTGTCAGCATCCGGTATGTTTAAATCTTTCTATTCAAATAGTGGTTGAGCCATAAGTCACAATTAGCTATCAGAGCATCTTCTACTGCTTATTCTACTCTACAGGTGTCTTTACATTGTCTTTAAACTTTCTCTGTCTCTGAAGTATTTTCTTTTGCACCCAGTTTTTTGGAATGTTGACCTAGTTGTCAGTGCACTCTCAGCTCCCTGATGATCAAGGACAAGTGACTTAAAAAAAAAAACACCTCCCAGATCAATTCCCGTTTGTATTCTGTGTGCATGGATCACATGCATGTGTGTGTGTGTGTGTGCAGCCTGTGTGCTTGCACCCTGGTTACAGCAGCTGTAGTCGACGGGTCACCGGCCATCTGGTGGCTACAGTTGTCTGTCTGCCATGCTGGCATCAAGGTCAAATGCTCACTTCTGCTGATGACCACACACACACAGGCACACACACTCTCTTAGAGCAGGAACACAATACTTACTACAGAACAATGCATGTGTGTTTGGACTGTAGTAGTATTACTTCATGAACCTACCAAGTGTTCACTGCCGTATTCACTGCAAATAATTATAAGTTTTCATACTTTGTGTACTGGGGATATGTCAGGATTTATACCTCAGTAATTTCATTGGTTTTTTTTATCATACAGTTGTGCTTTTGTGATTAAAAGTTATTCCTTGAAGAGAAAAAGAAAAGAAATTACAAAGCTTTAATTCGCATTTAAGGAGCCTTTGAGTGAAACTGTGAATTAAAAACTCTTTTTCTCCGGTCAATAGTCGGCTAACAATAACTAGTGAAGATGTGAGACAAGAAAACATCCTTTCATTCATCACTCATTATCCACTCTGAGGTTTTCTTTCCTTGTCATCCTGGTGGTGATTTTTTTTTTCCTTTGTGATGCATTTGCAAAGACACATCACAAAGGCAGCCTGTTAAACTTGGTCAGCTTGTGCTGCATCTACGTGAATCATCCACATTCTTGCAGGAAATGAAAAAGTGAAAGTGAGCTCACTTAGCTACATTTTCACAACTACATGAAATCATATGAAACACAAGCTAATGTGTTCCTTTGCTTATATCGCTTAAGTCACACTAAAGTACCAACTACAACCAAGGCATGAACGGCAAAGGCAGGAGATGAGGCTGTTTAAGAGTCTGTCAGACATTTGATCATGCGCTTAAGTACTGATGTAGTTGCAGAGCCTTTCAGACCAACCACAGTTTAACAAACCAAACACATGCATGTTACAGGTTTGCTCCTCCGCTTCAACAAAATTCACTGCTACTGTGCCCATTCAAGATTCTAACAATTAAAACTGATATATGTACAGATAATTATGGCATACGAGTACATTAAATTGCTCTTCTTAAAATTAATGCTGAACATAAATGGCATCAAAAATCTAATGCTTTCATAAAAATCTTAGGATAGATTGTTTTGGGGGGGTTGCTTGGGAGCCGAAGAGCAAGCTGAAGACACAACATTCTCATATTATTGCCTCATAAAGTGGTGATTAGAAATGTGTTATCAAAACCACACATCATGCACACACACACACACACACCAACTGTGTTTGTGTGCTGCTTGATGGTGAGCAGGTAGACAGACTATCAGAGATTTCTCAGCTGAAATATAAGCCTGCTGGGTGTGAAGCACAGATTAAAGAGGTGCAACATAACCAAAAAAGCCCCATACATATCTTTAAGTTGGGGGATAATTTCATCATGCAATCTTTTTTTTTTTTTTTTTTACAATTATAATCATTTCATTCATTGTTAATATAAACATTTAGATCAGTGCAGCATTAAAGATTGTAACTCTAAAATAAACATAAATGTAGCCTTCAAATGTGATGACTGTGCTGACACTCAGAGTTTGAGAGAGAGAGAGATGAGTTTTCAAAAATATGTTTCCTCAGGAAATTCATGTAACTGTGGAAGTGGGTGAGTTCTTCAAAAATGTAAAGGATTAAGCAAAGATATCAGCTAAAATCAATATGTACCAAAGCCTCATCCAAACACTTTGTAGGGTGAGCACTCCAGTATCGCTGTCTCTCCTCTGTTCTGCAGCTATCTCTCTCTATCACTCCA
Organism: Ctenochaetus hawaiiensis; assembly: GCA_029783645.1. Lineage (NCBI taxonomy): Eukaryota > Metazoa > Chordata > Actinopteri > Acanthuriformes > Acanthuridae > Ctenochaetus > Ctenochaetus hawaiiensis. The sequence continues at coordinate 1,862,764 of JAPZDY010000021.1, forward strand.
TCTCCATAGCTCGTCATTCTTGCCTCGGGTGCAGGCTGTTGCTAAGAAACGGATAGGAGAGCCAGTGTAGGTTTTAGATATGCTTTTTCCCCAACTCTGTGTGACGAGTTCAGAACTTTTTCAGTGAGAAATGTCAGAGAAAATCAATCCTTTCCACCCTCCTCAGCTTCATTTTTTACCTTTTCTCCAGATCTGTTCCTTCTCTTTTTCTTTCTTTCTGTCTTTGCTGGTTTCAGACTAAATATACACCCAGAGCTCAGCCTGTCTCACCTTGGTTTTCCTGACTTTACAACAACAACATGTTGATTTTTTTGACATTTCTTCTACTGAAACATTGCTCAGCTCTGCATGTCTTTCTTCAGTTTTCTAATAGCAGGGTGACTGTACCTTAGTTTTTAATTCTCCTATCCTTAAAAAAAAAAAAAAAGATGAAGAAGACAGGAATGTTTTACTGTTTTTCTCTTACGTCTGCCATTTAGTCAGAACAGACGCTGGTTCATCACCTTTTTAAAAACATTTTTGTGAGTTCAACTCAAAGGTTTTTCACACCGATTCCTGCTTTTCTTTTGAAACTTACAGCTTTATAGGTGAGATAAAGGACAAAATGCAGACAAAATTTACAATAAAAAATAGCAGACGGGGTGGAGAGGATGATATTCTGTTGTCAGTCAAAGAACTCCCAAATTGGCTTTTTATCACAGAAAATAAGTTGACTCCTCCGAGCAAAGCTGTCAGCTGAAAATGATATGGTCATAATGGTAGCACACCTCAGAGATCCCACCTTCATTCATAAAAAGGACAAAGAGCTAATACAACCATGATGTCGGACTTAGTAACAATGTTCAAATTTGAAGAGAAGTTCAGTGAGATATTTTAGATTCTAACCAAAAAAAAGGCAATCTTTACTCTGTTCTTGACTTCTAGATGTGAATACTGTAGCTTGTCTTCCAGACTTGTTTTAAACACTAGAAACAATCTGCAACAAATTCATTATAATACTGTAAGTCTCCTTTGGCATAATGAGGATGTTTAAAGAGAAACACAAACAAGGTGGATTTGATGCAGCTCAGATTATTTTTCTCATCTATCTTGTCATCTAGTTGCTATTTCTTTAACATAGTTCACCAGTTATACCTCATCTGTACAAGTGATACACTTGCACTACACATCTGACCAATTCTGACTCTGCCGACGAGGCAAAACTTAACCCATACCTCCCATCAGCTCCCCCCTGAGGACTGTCACTTGGTTCGGCCCACTATTAGCCCAAGGTGAAGGGCAAAACCACCTTGCGTTAAATGAGGGGTGAAGGAACACATTGACTCTGTCTGCAAGGGGGCAAAGCTAATGAAGAATAGATTATGTCAATTAACACTCACAGCAGGAAGACATTAATCAGCTAATGATGGTTCAGTGACACCCAGAAAAGAGGTGGTTGCTTTAAGCCACTGACCACGAGAAAAGAAGTGTGCTGCTGATGTTTTACAGTATGTGTAGTCACCAGGACATCGTTCATATGGAGGGTGTGTGCCTCTAATATTGGGTATCTTTGTATACATGTTGTTAAACCCAACAACAGTAAAACATTGGAGACAGTATGAACCTATGCATGTTCATACATGTAGTGATGTATACATGCTTATTCTTTTTTTAACGATCGATTCGGTCCACACTTTTCTTTTGTTTTACTGGCTCTTTTCGTTTGTTACATATCTGAGCTTTGGTTTTGCTTCAGTTTATTCTCTTTATTCTAGATATTCATTAATCTATTAATTCTCATTGCTTTATGAGGCTTTACACCTAAAAGGATAAATATAAGAAACATAACATTTCTCTTTTAATACTGGTCTAATGAGTTCAGTTTATCTGCATGACTGACATATATGAGTGACATTATATAGATTTCTACACATCCTCACAAAGCTGAGATGATACAGAGACACAATATATTCCTTACTTTTATTTGAGGCTAAAAAAAACTGTATCTATTACATAATTATCAGGCATGTTCTCTCTAATACCTTTCAGTCACAAAACCAATTCTTTGACCTCTATGTCTCGAACCTTGTATGCTGTCTTCTCTATGTACATGCATGCATACACACACTATAGCTTACACACACGTTTTCTCTCAGTGATGAGCCTGGAGACAATACAGTCATGTCCTCTGTCTGTAAATTTTGTGCAGCTCGTCTTCATATAGTTAATGAGCTGTAAAATGTAGGCCAGAGCTGTTTCTCTGTGCTCAGTAGAAGAGGGGGATATAGGGACCACTGCTCCTCATAGAGGGGTTCTGGGATCAGCAGGATCGGCAGATTCATGCAGTCCTCAAGACAAACAAGCTTAGGTGAAGTATGTTATTATATCTTTAAGATATGACATAGTTCAAATGTAAACATATATATAAGAATGTATAGCTTAATTTATGTTGTATTATCACCGCCCCTTGTATGTTGGTAACATGTTACGGTCAGTGCTTCATTTCAGTGTGAAATGAACCACCTCACTTGAAATTAACAGAATTAAGAAAGAATGAAAAAGAGTTTCCAAAAATGAAAGTCAAAATATTAATAGAAAAAATGACAAACAGTAAACATTAATGGTAAAAACAAAAAAAAACAATTTAAATTCACTGTGTTTCCTCAAGAATGCTTTGTCTCCATGTGCAGCTGATTAAATTTGGGTGCGCTTGATTTGCGCCAGCAGGCAGCTGTGGGCTGGTGAGAGATGACCGCAGTCGTTATGTGGAGAGGTTTGCAGTCATCAGAGACATGGTTATTTGCCTCTGCCTTCTGCCGGACAGCATCAGAGCACAAATATGTGCATTCATGTCGCTTTGATCTAAAACAGAAATTACAGCAACAGCTCCCATCTGTTTCCATGCATGACGACTTTATCTGCTGACATTTTCAGGCACATTTGCATCTCATGTTGATTTATGGCTGCTATAAAGCCAATTAAAGACAGTGCCAAAATGTTCATTTTTCTACAGAAAATGGTCAGAGATGCCTATTTAGTTGTTTGACCGTGCAGTCTGGATTGCTTTTTTCTGCTGAGAGCATTACCCAGCTCACATGCTTGTGCACACACACACAGAGAGTGTGTGATTAGCCGGTGTCTGGCCGACAGCCAGTGACGATGTGACTTAACATGTTAACATGTGGCAAAAAAAAAAAAATACAAAGATGCTTAGACAGACAGACTAAAAACAGAGAGATCAGAGAGACAGCTGAGTCTGGAGTCAGAGGACACTTAAAGAAAGCTCTGTTTGTCATATTATCATACAGAAACAACAGCAAGCGCAAATGATGCACCCTTAACCAGCATCAGTACCAGTTCAGCTCTGATGAATGCAGTACTGAGCAACCTCCTTCAGTGGCAGCATGAGATACTTGTGAATTTTTCATCAGTCAGAATCCCTGAAAGGTGACCTCACTGACATAAACGTCTTCTTTTGCCCTCAGTGAAAAGATTTGTAGTTCACTGGCATCGCTAATAAAACCGCTGCTCTTTGTTCCTTCAGAGACACCTCATGTTGTTATTTTTTTGTGCATCAAGATTTAACAACTGATTTGTGTTAGTTTTTTGCCTAAGTAGCTTGCGCACTCTAAACTGCTGCAGATAACCTCTAATATACTTAAACTTATACATATATGATCGCAGTTATACATATGTTATACAGTTAGCAATTAGCATATCAGTTTTAAATTGAGTCAGCAGTTAATAGAAAATTTAACTGGACAACACCGTTTACAACTGAGAGTCTGCTTGCTTTGGCCTCACAGTTTATTAAACCACATAAGCAAGTAAACACAGAGTCTCAGTGAGTTAAATTTTACCCGTCAATAGCTCAAGACTTCCTGCTCAGTGTGGCTGCCTGTGTGGACTGAGGTGAAAACCTGCTCAGCTGCTGACAGCTCCAGGATCAGCACCTTGGAGAGCGACAGAGCACAAAGCCTGTTTTTTTTTTCACCCACTTAGCTGCACTTCTCTATCAGTGGAAGATAGCATGTAATAACTGAAACACAGACACAAAAAATCAAAAATAATTATTCAATATTTGTTCACATTGAATATCAAAATTTGTGATATCTGATAAAAATTAACCGAGGAGTATTTTCACCTTGTTCTGTTAAATGCACTGTGCTCATCCGTTTACTGCAGATGTACACTTTAGCAAGTTGTTAGCTCTTGATGTTAGTCATTTAAATAACAACAGTTCATGTGTAACAAAAAAGTATGAGGAGCTCAGACATCCAGAGGCGCTTCGTAATGGAGCTGCTGCTTTTTTTTGTGTTGAGGGGAGCCATTTGAAGCGGGGGTTGTCTTACTTTACCCTTGGAGGTTGTCAAGGGTCTAATTTTTTATTCAAATTAGGCATTGAATATTTATAGTTGATATGTCTATGAGGAAATCTGGCTAGGTTACATGAGCTGTTTGTCATTCTTTAAAATGAGTTCATGTTTGGTGTTCCTCACGCAATAGAAAACCAGACGTTTCACAGAAAAGTGGACTAGTCAACAGTGGCAGCACATGTGCATCAGATATGCAGCAGGGTGCACCGTAGGTGGTTGTGATTGTCAAGTCAAAGTTGTGTGACTTTAACACTATGCAGCACTAAAGCAGCACACATGCAGCCCGAGCAGGAGGCGGAAAGAAACATGGCTGCAGGTGCCAATGCTCAACTACAATCAACAGAGCAGGAACAGAGAGGACATAGATTTGTTTGAACAATCATTTTCCATGTTATGTCATATTAAGGAAAGAGAATTTAATGTATTTAGAGATGAAAGGACCCCCGCTACCCTGCAAGAAAGCAGTCATGTTGTTACTGCAGTCAAACAGTATTTCCAGCTCAGACAAACTTGCTGGAGGCTCAGTTGAGTCAGATTTGACTCAGTTTTAAACAGACTGTCAGA
>JAPZDY010000021.1:1874984-1893121 GCA_029783645.1 Ctenochaetus hawaiiensis
AACCATCTTGGCATGCCTTTGTATTTGACTTTTATCTTAGGACCAAATACACATTAAATATTATTATTCAGTAACTTGTAAAAATACTCACTTGCTCACATAGTTTTATGTTATTAGTCAGACTCAAAGCAGTAGTGTCTAAAAAATTTGAAGTAGCAGACAAAATCTGATAAAAAATAGATGCATTGAAAACAGTTGGACTGTTCTTTTCAAATACAGTGCAGGCATGTGTGATATCTTTTTTATCAATCTGCTCTATCCACACATCAGAGTATTTTTTAAAAAAGATTCTGTGCAAAAGAAGGAAGATTTCATTGTTATACCTGTTGCAAAAACGTGTCTCATGATTCAACAGCTCTAGCAAATGGCTGAATGAAATTGGAATACTTGTTCTTGCCTAGATTTTTAGCAAGAGAGTCGCACTGTGTTTTCCCATTTACATTTTTACCATTTTTAGACATCACTGATAACATTTTCCATCATGCATTTAAATGAACCTTCTTTATGTTGGCTCTCAGAGGATAAAGTCGGCTTTTAGGTTACAATTGCTTACAATCCTCTCCTCGAAACCTGTTTGGTTTTAACTGAATGGGGAAGCTAATAGGAGCCAAAGTGACTGGCGTTAATAGAGATTTAGAGATTCCTGTGTCTCTTCTTGGCTGTTTCCATCCACTGTCTGGCTGTGCTGTTTGACCTTGGTGTGTGATGCAAGGTTACAGCACTGCAATGGTCTAATACTCTAGTTAGACTATTGTGTGGAGGGTGCAGCCCTCTGTGTGTTTGTGTGTAAAATATGCAGCATTTATAAATGGAGGGGGAGAACGGGTGTGAATGCTCTTTCTCACTTTCTCCCCATTCTCTCCTCTCGGTTTCTGTTCTCTTTCGTCTTTCTCACCCCTCTCTCTTTTGTCCTCTTTCCCTTTGCCCTCCCATATGTTGTCTTAGCTATCAGCCAATCCACCAATGGCTCTTATTCTTCAATAAGTGGAGGCGATCCCGACCCACTGGGGGAAAGAGGATGGAAGCGGAGTGAATACAGAAAGGCCCTTTATCTCTTTCTCTCTTTATTCTCCTCTGTCTCCTGCATGTTTCCATCCCCTTGCTCCCTCTCTTTATCTCTCTCCCTCTCTCTCTCCCACTCTCTGTCTGTGTCTCAGGAGATTGCTCTGAAAGCCGAGTGCGTGCCGAACGGTCCACCGCCGCATCGCTTTGCCTATAGCGGCCTATGCTAACAGAATTATCAACTTGGCTCCAGACTACGTTGCCAGTTTGACTCACCTTCACCTTCCTGCTTTGCACACTCTGCTTTCTCTGCCAGCCTATGCAGCGATGGCCTTGGCTTTGCAAATACAGAGATCTGGCTGTAGAGAAGCCTGAAGCCTGAAATAAAGATGTATTATGCGCTTGAGTCCATAGTACTTGCTCGGCCTTGAGGGTGTTACTCAGGTTGAATGCAAAAAAAGAAAAAAAGGTCCGCAAGGAGAATAATACAGTGAACTAGTTTATCAGAGGGGAGAGTCTCTGATCCTTTATTGTTGCTGTAGATAAATTAATCTAGTTCAAAAGGATAATCAGCTGATTGAAAAAACAAGTGACGACTGCTGTTTTTTTTAGTCACTTAAAGGTGACCTTTGAGTCTAATGATATACTTAATCAAAGCTTTAAATGTAAATGAGCAAAGTTAAAACGTAAGTTCTTGTGCAAACTGTGAAATGCGAAACAAACAGAAAGAGAAGTAAGCAAAAAAGGAGGAAAAAGAAATTCTTTTCGCAGATGCCTATTTTTTTATTCTGATTATGGTCTTTTTATATCCGAGACTCTCTTCTAGTGACTGGCTAACAGAGTGGCCGGCTAATTCAAATGTTTTATGCTTGCCATATTTAGAAATCCATTTCACTTTTTATTTTATGAGACAATATTCTGTGTGGTGCCAAGGGCGTATTTTCCACTGTAGATGGTGCAAATTGCCCCCTCGCTTCCTTTTCAGACATTATTCAGGACCGAATGAACTTCCTGCCAAATATGTTTTTTTTCTTAGCCTACATCAAAAGCAGATAATCAGTGATTTGCAATGTGCTTTAATTTGAAAAGAGACACTCTAGTGGTACATAGCTGTATTAATGCCATATGGACTGTTTTCAGACACTGCGGCCAAATATTGGGCTGTGGATATACGGATTAACTGAGGCAATGTACAGTTTCAAATTGTGAAAAGGCTTATGAATAGAGTTAAATGAATGACTATTAGGTGGATGCATGTATCCATGTAACCATTTTTAGGACAGATATATAGATTGAAGTATTTGCTCCTATGTATTTCTTCTCCATTTTTAACCTACATGAAGAATCTATTTAAGCGTTAAACTTGTAAATTTGCATGTATTAGTTTCTGTCACACTGGGTGACCACTAATGCACTGTTTCGTGCTTTTTAGAGGAATTTACATCATTACTATTAGATCCATTAGAGCAGACAGGTGCTTATGGAGAAGCACATATACTGATGTGTGTATTTGTTTGATTTATGGCCTGAGTGCGACCTGCATTAATCTAATGACACTATGGATACAATTATGCTGTGTTCATATCAGACGTGCTGCATCTCTGCACCACTTCATTATCAGGCCAATTATAAAGCTGTGCCCACCTAACAATGTGAAGGAGCAGTCAGCTGGTCAGACAAGCCTCCCACCTACAAACACAAACCAGCCCACACACTGACCATGTTTAATCGTACTGTTCTTAGATTTTTTTTCTCTTTTTAATCTGCTTATATAAAACCGCCTAATTACGTACCAGCTATATATTTAAGCTGCCAGTATCATCAGAGGGTTTAAGTCTTGAAACAGCCTCATTACACAACCTCCTATCAGTCCAAATTGCCAATACAGGAGCTTATGGATTGTAGAGTGGTAAATAGGCTGCATTTATAAAGCACTTTTCTACTCTTAGCGACCACTCAAAGCACTTTACAACACCAGCAGTCAGCTATCACACACATTTATACACTGGTGGCAGAGGCTAACCCGCTAGGTGCTACCTGTTCATCAGCAGCAATAAACATTCAGACACTGATGGAACCGCTATCAGGAGCAACGTGAGTTCTAGTTTTCTTGCCCATAGACACTTTGACGAGTAGACATGTAGAGATTGAACCACCACCCTTTTAAAAGTAGACAAGCAGTTCTATTAAAAAACTGAAAATTAGACTCTGTGTATCATGCTGCATGTATCTGGTGCTTTATAACAGGTGCTGTTTCATTTTCAAGGCACTGTCAAACCTGTTGTCTTAGCATAAAAACAACTATGGCACCAGATTATCTAATCAGATCCTCTTACATGTCCCAAGGGTCCATACAGAACTCAGTAAAACTGCATTTTCTTTTCATGCTTCCTGGGCATGGAATGAACTGCAGGGTGCAATCTCCCTAAAAGCACTTCCTTCTTGAACTCTTTACCTCTTCACTCTTTACTCCAAACATCTTTTGCACTCTGCCTGAAGGAAACTTATCCCTCCTTTCCACATCTTTAACTTCTAATGGACAGCATTATGGGTATCGCTGTTTTGGCCTGCTAACTCATCACTGAACCAGATTTTTGTACTGTCTATGTGTATGGTGTGTTTGTTTTATTCTTGCAATGGTTGTTTTTATTCTACTGTGTAACTGCCTGTGCTGCCATCTTGGCCAGGACTGCCTGGAAGAAGAGATAATGTATCTCAATGGGACCTTCCCGGTTAACTAAAGAGTAAATAAATAAATAAATCACTCGAGCCACAGCTGCTTCACTGTGCATAACACTAAGTTGGAAAAAAATCAGGCTGAGAAAACTATCCTGTGTAGTTGAACGATTTGCCTTTTTTAGAGTGAAGGACACGTTCTTTTTGATTACTAGTTTTTTAGCAAGTAACATATTACTTTTTATTTATTTGAGTTTCTTTTCTAATATATATATATATATATATATATATATATATACAAATTAGACTTATTTTCAGGCAATTGTTAAAGATGTGACCCAGTAAAAACTTTTATCCCAAGACCGGCCTGGTCCGGAGCAGGCTGCTTTTTCAAGTTTATCCAGTATTGCAGTCAAAGCAGACTAAAACACCAAACTTTTTTCTGAATGCCAGTATTGCAATATGCAGTTAGCAACTTACAGTATATGTCTGGCCCATATTCATATGTCAGTGTCTACATACTAAACAATAAAAATCTATTCATTTTGTTACCTATAGGTGGAGCAGCTCTCAGAAGGACTTCCTTGCAATTGCACATTAGTTGGTGTTGCTTGTTTTGTTGTTGACAAAAGATTAGTCAGAGCTGTCAATATGTGTGTGTGTCTTTGTGTGTCTGTGTGTGTTTGCTTGTGTGTGATTGAGTGTGTTTGGAGGCTCATTGATCCACCAGGCTCTAATAGTCTGTTCTGTAGAAGTCTGGTTCAGTTCCATACATGTCTGTCTCATGCCGCAGGGCACCGGCTGTTGTTGCATTGCCCAGAGGAAATGTGTATTTTCAGTGTGTTTGCTGTGTGAAAGTGTGTGTGGCTGGGCAAGGTTCAGAAGTGATCCGTTGGCCTGCTGGCTTGGCGTTTTGTCTCTCATACACACTGAGCCGGTGGGAGTTGAGTGTTGTTCTTTTCAGCAGCTCCCCCTATTTTCTTAGTGACTCACACGTACATAAACACACATACACAAACACAAGCGCACACACACAGAGTCTACGGTGCATACACATGTTTTATACAGATTATATATACATGCATTTTTATCCCATGCATTAATAAGACAGTACATCTTATGAAAATACTGTTCAACCAAACACATGAACCTCCACATAGATTCAAGCCCCCCATCTACACACACACACACACACACACAGACACACACAAACAAAAAGTCCTTATCTAATAGCTTCGGTTGTAGCAGCTTGTTCAGCAGAAGCCTCAGAGGAAAAGAAAGAGACTGTGGGAAATAGACAAAGACAGAAAAAGAGAGATGCATTTCCGATATGAAACTCCACCCTGTCAGCATATCAGGACTCGAGCAGAGACCCTTTGCATTTTAAGCACATTTTTCTCTACTTTTACCATCTTATGCTCCAGCAATACATTTCGTTTGTAATAATAATAATAATAATAGTAATAATAATAATAATAATAATAATAATAATAATAATAATAATAATAATAATAATAGTCTTTTCTGGGGCTTTCTTGGTTATAATTGCATTTAAACTCTACCTGTTTTCTGTTTTACTCTCTCTTTCTGGTTAACTATTTATTGTTGCTTATTTAAGGTACAATTTTTGTAAAGAGGTGACTGTACCGGTAATGGTGTTTTTTTTTTAATATTTGACTGTTGTAAGGGTTAATCAGCGCTTGTTGTGAGAGTCCAACCAACACGTGAGTGCATACTTCCCATAAACTGTTAGCAGTATTTAATCACTTTGAACTTGGCTGCTCATTACAAAAGAAACACAAGAGGTTCAAAGCTCAAACACAACCTTTCGCACACACACAAACAGCCATACCACTGTGTGCTTTGAGCATGTGCTTTTAAATTATTAAGTTTCCAACAAAGAGCAAAGAGGAGATTTCACTTCTATCCCTGTGTGCTTGAAGATAGAGTCTGTGAGACAGTAGCAGAGATAGAAGACGAGAACGACATAAAGAGATGGAAAAAATAAAAGCACAAGTTTTTAATGTTTTACACTCTATTTGACTGCTGGAGTGTGTGACTGAATTGCACTGTATATTTTTCTCAGTCAGTTTTTTTTATTATTATTATTTTATTTAATTTTTCTCAGGCCTGCCTTTAAAGTAGAGATGTCGATCTGTCTTTTTGAGCCGATTAGGTAAAGGATAAATGAAAATAAATTCTTACTACAAACAAAAAGACAGAGGTGTTTGTTGTTTTCCCTTCAGCGACGTAGAGAGAGGCATCATAGAGAGCAGCCAGAGAGAGAGAGAGAGAGAGATCGAGCTGGGAATGTGGTGACTTTAAAGGAAGATAATGAACTGAAAAATGAAAGGACAGGAAAAACAGAATAAAGAATCCAAATTAAAGTTTCATGAGGGGAGATTTCTCTGCAAGATATCGCTGGATGGTAGAAACAGAGAATTTTGTAAGATTTTGCTGCCTTGCAATTACACAGTATGTCTGTCCGCTGGGATCTGTAATGTAAAAATGCTGTATCAGTTATGATAACCTAGAAAGTGGTGGGGCATCACAATTTCTTCCACTTTATCACTCTTATTCTCTTTCATTTTTTCCTCTTTTTATCCCTCTCTCACTCTCTTACTCTCACTTCCTCCCCCCCGCCACACACACACATACACATAAACAGGTCTCTCTCCCTGTCCATGTCGCCTAATTTATGATAAAGGACAGATTGCCATTTGTCTGAAAGCTTTTTATGACTGTGTAGACCTTGTTATGGTACCACACCATCTATTCTGTGCTAGAGGTGTGTGTCTGTCTGTGTGTGTGAGTGTGAAACATGGATTCATGCAGCAAAGCTATAATAGGGCCTCTATCCTGCAGGCGTTATTTATGCATTGGCCACTCTCTGAGAAACCCCGCTCTCTATGCCTGATTCATTATCCTGAGAGAGAGACAGAAGAGGTGAGAAGAGAAAAAGAGAAGCCCATAGCCAGCCCTCTCCTCCTCCTCCCGATCTTCCTCTCCTCCTCTCTGTCCTCACCCTCCCCATCACATGGATCTCCCCTGAGCAGGCGCTGTGAGTGTGTGGTGCCAGTGCAGCAGGCTTTTATTGTGATTGAGTCTGCCGCTTACAAGGAATGATGCAGGGGAGGCTGTCTCTGTCTCGCAGACAGACAGATAGCTTAATCCTTAGCCGTTTCGCCTTCATCCAGGCAAGACGCTATGCATACAACCAGAAAGCACTGAAGGTACACTCTGCCGGGAAATGGAAGATTCAAAAAAGTCTGATAATTAGGATGCGGAGTCGTTATGGTGTCCTTTGGTATGCAGAATAGTTATTAGCATTTAATTAAATGTTTCTGTTGTTCAAAAAGAAATGTTTAGAAATCAGTATACTAGAGCATTACTCTTAATAGTAGTTGGAGTGTGGGGCTTAGGAGTAGCATTTGGATTACAGCAATGATAGTATGACAAGGGGCAGCGATAGAAGTGAACAGCAAGTGACCAGAAGAAGCTGCGGTTGTAGTTGTAGTACAGAAACGTATGGGCTGTGGTTAATGTAATTGTAGAAGCAGCAGTCACTATTGTAGCAATACTAATATAAGCAGCCACATAACCTTATTACATTATTACTTATTACTTATTACATAATCTTAGTACACCCATCTACAGTCATAGCATTTATACTGATAGCAGCCGTAGTAACCATAGTTTTAGTAGTTTAAGTAGTACTAATAGCAGGAACAGTGTAGTAACAGATACTAAAAGCAGCTGTAGCGCTGTGAGTAGAAGTACTGTATTTGTAAGAAAAGTAACAGCAGTGACAATACAGGTATTAGTTTTACAGCAGTAACATAAATGCTACTCTTGTTGTGCTTTTTGATACAAGGACCCAAAAAAACAATATCACCAGTGATACTACACCACACCAAACACACACACAGAGTCTCATACACACACGGACACACACAGAGACATTCTGGTCACTCCCTCCCTGTTCCCAGCTCAGGGCCATCTGTCCGGGCTTAGGAGTGGTGTTAAACTCCAAGACGTCCTTGCTGTGTGCAATCACTTCTCAATATAACTGACTTTCCTACAACTCCGTATTCTTTCCTCCTTCTTCTCATTGCATTCAACTCTGCTCCTGTTTCTGTCCATTTCATTAACAGAGTTGATTTCTTTCCCTTTTGCTTTTCTCATTCCCTCTTCCTCCGTGTCTCGTTACCCTCTCTCCACTCATTTGGCCATAGACAGATAGAAGCTGAGAGAAATGGGGAAAAGTGATTGAACATTTAAAACTATTCTGGAAATCTCATTCCTGAAACCTCATCACGGTTTTTATTGCCTTTCACCAGAAGCCTTCGGATTGGAGGGCCAACATCATGTCTTTGAACACACAAACGTAGACACACATGCTCACACAGCTATATGAATATGCCTCTCTGCACATATACAATACATATTTGATTGGTCATACATATTTTAAACACGTGCACACACAAGTTCTCAGAGGTCTGTCATAAATTGGATTTTGGCAGTATGAAAGAGATATGAGGGTAGAGAAAGAGAGTCAGTAAGGTAAAACCATGTAGTGGAGTGTGTGTGTGTGTGTGTGTGTGTGTGTGTGTGTGTGTGTGTGTGTGTGTGTGTGTGCGTGTGTGTGGGTGTGCACATTCACTGCAGTGACCCTACTGAAGGAAGAAGATGTGAGGGGAAAAAAAAGGGAAAGGGAGATGACAGTATGAAAATATTATGACAGCTAAATCCATCATGACCGAAACCCTCGTCCGCATCCTCTCCATGTGCATGTGCATGATCATGTGATTGTGCATGCGTATGCATATTATGTGTGTTTACTCCTATGTGAGTGACAGGGCTGTGCTTTATGGTCCCTAGCCATCAGATAGCAGTGAAGGAAGGATCCATTGGGATTGTACATCTGTCTGCAAATGAGGTCCCTGTAGCTGTTAGAGTGAGATTAAGATGGACTTAAAGTGTTTTACATACCAGCTTTCCGCTCCCACTAACATTATCAAGGACATGTTTTAATCTTAAAATGAAAAACAGCTGCACTGTAAATGCTCTCCTACAAGCATCCTGCTTCTAGTCCCACAGAGCAGCATCAGTGAAGGAAAAATAAATGGCACTTTTGTACTTGGTAATGCTTACAGCAGTGCTTTTAGCAACAGTAGTAACAGTAGTACAGCAAAACTGTAGTTATTTCAGTTAATCCGTGTCCTGGCTGACTGTGAGTATCAAGAGGAAAATGTTTCTGGCTAACTATACAGACTTGTCCAGCAAAAAAGTTGGACCAGGCTTAATGTTTTCCCAACATCCCATGGATCAATCCAATATTTAGTTCATCTAAACTCAGGATAAAGAAAAACTCACTCAAACTGGCGTCAGCTCTAACACAGACCAGAAGTTGCAATACATTTCCTGAGAACTGCTGTGATGGACCATGTGATCAGATGAGACTGGGAGTCTGCTGAGGTCCATTTAATGTACTGACACACAGATAGGTGTGGATGTCATGTCATCATGTCACATGGTGGAAAGCAAAGATGTATGGAGTTTGGGATGATGCATTGGTAGGGTGTGTAGCTGATCTGACTTTAACGCAAGAGAAATGTTGACCTAAGACATTTATGCTCAATGTTCTTGTCTGGTGATAGCAACCCCAATTCAGTCCAAATGATGAATTTAGACCTGACTTGGGTTTTGGTTAGTGGGACACAACGCCCCTGTAAGGCCAGCAGTGGCACTACTGATGCAGTTGTGTTAGCATGAAAGCAGTAGGTAGGAAAAACAACAACAAAAAAAAAAAACAAGTGGGTCTGAACAAGGTAATATGATGTTGATATCCAAAGTAGTATTTGCAGATTATTGTGTGTTACTTTCCCTCAGTGAGAAACACGTACCCTGTTGCAATGTGAAATGCAGGCACTGTAACACTCTCAGGTATCCAGGTTTGAGCTTGTTACAGTAAGTGTTACTGTAACAGCAGGCGTTTTAAGAAGGAGCATTAAGAAAAAGTACTGCCTATCCAACACATATTGACACAATAAAGAAGTTCACATTTGCAAACTGTCAGCTTCATCTTGCATTATTGAACCATCACAAGGTCAGCAGCAACTGAAGGCTACTGTAATGTACTTATTTATTTACTTATAAATACTTTACTTAATACTGTACTAATGTACTTATTTATTTACTTTATTTATTGCTTATAATTAAATCTAACTAAATCACTTCTCCACAGTGGCCTGATGTTAACATCCCACTGCATTATCACTACCTTTTCTTCATCCACGTAGAGCAGCTTTCCTCAGACTGGTGTGAGGGAAGAATTATTGCTATGTAAATTGATGCAGAACCCCAGAGCCTGCAAAAGAAAACTCCAGTTTGATCTTACACATGCACACGCATTCGCAATTGCGTAAGCATCAACCAACTTGGAGGAGTTGTTCTACACAGGTTCTACACAAAGCTCAGAGAACTTTTGAGTGCAGTGACCCAGTCAGCGCATACATTAAACAATTTGTTTACCAATTCTATTACTGCCAAAGGCATTATGCTAGCACAGCACTTTGGTGATAACGGTTGAAGTTTTGTAAAATTCATGGTACTATTACTTACCTTAGTCATTAACAGCCACCACCTCAAGGGCTAAAACGCACTGGTGCATACACTTATGATGGACTCTGGGTGTTTTCTCTGGGTGAATTTTAGCTTTCTGTGTGCTGCAGCACAAAGCAACCACACTGTACATATCTTGTACTTTAGCTGAGGTGTGAAGCACTTGAGAGACCTAGCCTATTTATTTGACTAGCAATGGGTAATATTAGAACTGCACAGGAGCCAAAATCATTCTGTGATTACATTTGACCCTGAGGAGCGTCAGGTACTTCTCAGCTCGATGCAGATTGCATTACTTAAAACACAGCCTCTGGCCTCTCTTCATTGTACAGTGCTTGACATGAAACTCATTCCCGCTTTGGCAGACGCCTTTGTTCATACCCGTACTTGCTGTGCAGAATAGTTAAGTGACTGCTGCTTAACATTCACTGTCACACAGAAGGATAGAAAGTGGGGAATAGGCATTACTCCAAATAATTTTTGGTCCATATAAAACACAGAGAAGGACTTTTGTTCGTTTGTGTAGTAAAAAACATGTTTTTACTTTACCTTATAGACCATTTAGGCTACATAAATAGATGCTGTATCCCTGCACAGTATGACAGGGAACTGTGTAATCATCCTTTAAGAAGAGAAAGAATGTACCGCTTTCTTTGCAGCAGAAAAAAAAGAGATATGAAAAGAGATGAAGGGTCAAGGACATGTGAGCAGAAAAGTAGCCTCGGAAAAGGATAATTGGAAAGGTAGAGATAGTACGCTTTAATTTGCCATCTTTGAGTGGCTGATTACTTTCCACTCCATCTTCTCTGGTCTTTTTAGCACTATGTAGAATCAGGCATGGTGGGGAAGAACATATTAGGTAGAGAGGCTAGATGGTAAGAGAAAGGGAAGGATGGATGCGACATAACAGGAAGGAAGGCAGGAGGATTACAACAGATGAGAAAAGTCCACACTGTGATGGACAAGGAGAGGTAATGGAGCAGAGCGACATAGAAGAAAGGGGTTACAGGGTTAAAAAGGCTACAAAACAAGAGGAGGAAAAAATGGGGGGAGGTTGTGCAGACAAGGGAACAGGATAAAGGAAGAGTAAACAGAATGAGGAGGGAGGTAGACATCGGATAATACCAAAAGTCCAGTACAAGGCTGTTTGTCATTTTCTATCCATACAAAAACAACAACGACAAATGCTTTGTTTCATTGGTAGGGTGACACGGTTTGTCAGCTTTTGACAGCTGACTGTGGTTCATATTGTTTAAGCTCTTTTTGAGTCATATTTAGATTGTTTAAGAACTTGTTAAGTTTAGGAATAAGGTAAGCGTAAGGATATGGGCTGAAGAGAGAAATCAAGAAAATAAAATAAAAAAAATGGATGTGTAATCGCAAACAAATGTCATTTCTGTAGCCCATTCCTCAGCTCTGCTTGGTTAAAATCTAAGGCTACATTAGTAGCTACTGCCGTAGAAAACCCAAATCTCTGATCAAACGTTTGGCAGTCAAGAAGGGCATTCTCTGTCATCTAAGGTGCCAGGTTTTGACAAGGAGGAAGATCGAATGGCATAAAAAGATGACAACTCTGGTTCTGGCAAACAATTTTGACTCTTTTTTTTGGGGGGGAAACCAGTCCATCATAAGTCAATCGATGTTATGGGAGGGCAATGCTTAATCTGTGAAGCACATTTATTTGTGTAGTAACTGAAGTAAATAGCTTTCACTTCACACAACACCAGATCTATTTAAGTTGCCGAACCAGTTAGAAGCGTGTGCAGGGAATCAGGGGTCTGGAATCAGGCAACAGAAAAAAGGTTATTAGCAAAAAAGGTCAATAGTTGGAAAATTTGATCTGACTGAAATGTACTTTTAAATGTTACCAATGACTGAAGCTGCTATGACAGGGTATAGTTTATGGAAAATGTGTTTAACAGTCTCTGATATTCAGAACTTAGTAATTAGGTCATGTGGATTTGAAAAAAAACCCCTGAAAAAATGAAAAAACAAAGATGTTTTATCTTTTTCAAAAACTCAAAGAAACTGCACAGCTTAAGGATTTGTGATAAAGCCCCATAAACTTGAATGCAAGCCACTCAAATACACTGATTACTACTACTACACTTAAATCTTCACTGTCTGTATGGAATAAAGACACACACAACAAGGGATATAGGAGCACACACACAGGTACTGTTTGGACAGATTGGGGTTTTGTTCTGTCATTCTTCTCCAGAGAGCCGTTTTCCCTCCATCCTGTCACTGTGGAGGGAAGGGTTTCTCCCTGCCGTTTTCCCGGAGGTAAAGGTAATTAGGCCTGGCATGAGATCCGGACTCCTTGATTTACCTTTTCTCCTCTTCTCTTCCAGCCTTCCTTTTATATCCCTCTACCCCAACTGTCGTTTTAAGTCCAAAAATACACCCTTACCATCAGCCTACCTCTGATAACTTCTGATATTTTCCTCCACTTTTTCCTTCTCTTTTCCTCTATGACCCCCTTATTTTCCAGTAGTAGCAGTATGTATCCATCAGAAGTTCATAATGTGATTCAGCCTATAGCCAAGGCACAAAATGCTCTCTTTAATTGGATTCTAGAGTCTGGTAGATTTTTTTCTGGTGCTCCTTAGGAAATGCAAACTTAAGCAACAGACCTACATGCAACTGTGTTAAAAAATGCTTTCCAATCGTAGCTTTTCTGAATACACCTCATCATGTGGTCCAAAAGACATGAGGCCACTGTTACAAAACGAGGTGACAGTGTATCTCCCGCGTTACCTTTGGGTCACCTGTGCCCTCTGCATGGACAATGGACAATAATGGACATCATTAAGGCTGTGAAGAAGAGTAAACCCACACAAACTTACTCTTTATTTGCAGAGTTCAATCTTCAGTGTTGTGCTTTAAAACAATGAACTGCTGATCATGGAAGGTATTGTTTAAAAAAAAAAAGTGAAGGTCATAGTTTTTTCTACTTTGTATTTATTGCCAATCAGTAAAGAGCCAAAATACTCTCTCCCTCAAATGTATCTGCTGGGCACGAATCCCAATCCTGAACCCCACCCTCAGCCCCCACCTCACCCCTTTCATCCCTTTTCCCTGTATTCTCTTCTGTGTCCTGCTGTAAAAGACTTTTTGTCAATTTAAGGATCAAAGTTCTAAGTGTTTCACAGCAGGGCAAAGCAGTGTCTGAACCACTGCCCAACAACGGGTCCACTGGAGCATAAAATGAATGCCAGACACACTGTTCAGATAACAGACCATCAGCTGGATATCTGGACGATAAAGAGTCTTGATCCTCAGCCAACTCAACTGCACAGTTCACTTCTGACTGATGGAGCTCTGCATTCACTTCAGGCCAGTCACAGAGAGGACTCCTGGTTAATAATGAAGCCCAACTTGTTTAAAGTGAGGGGTGGGCCTGCTGCTAGGTCAGATCCACAGTTCTTTTTGCTGTTAATAGCCTGCCGTGGTCTTGAGTGCGATCCAAGCACCTTTTTTTGTCCATCTTGCTTCGCCATTGTCCAGTTTTTATTCTGTAATAACAGTATTTGGCCTATTCTAAACAAGCTCAGCCAAAATTCTCTCATTTTTAATCAATAAATAAATACATAAATTTAAAAAAAAATCCATGACCCAAAGGTGTAAACTTCAGACTGGGTCTTGCAATGGGAGATGTCTGAGAACACACTTCCATGAAAACAGATGTGTTCTGTGCCTGGAGCTCCAATAGTTTCAAAGTCATGTGGTGATTAGAGGCAATAATAGCACCAGCACCCATTCTTTTCTCTGCTAGGTATTTACCTCTGTGTCTATTGTCACTTTGTTTGGTAACTAGACAATGGAAAGATCCGGCATTCATTTTCACTAGCTGTTGCTATTTGCTTGATAAAAGCTATTAAGTTGTTTAAGACTCAACCAAAACAAAGAAACAAGTTTGCACTGCATTTATTGTCGGTAATGATTCCTGACCAAAAATGGAAAACTGTTTCCTCTCCAAAAGTGTTATCATAGTTTAAAAATGGAGCCAATAACACAATGCAAAAAATGTTTTTATTGACTCAACAAATACAGCATTGAATACTCAGATAGAGACACATTACACTATTGTGTGGTCATGGGCCCTATCTTACACTTCTGCCCGGTGCAAGCGCAGGGCGCGTGACGCAGGGGTTTTAATTTATTCAGGGGAGTTTCCAGGTCAACCTTTGCTGCCTTGTTTCAGGAGCAGCAGAGGTATCCTGCTCTTCTCCGCCCAATTCGCCACTGGTGCACAGCGGATAGTCCTATCAGCTGTGTAGAATCACCTCATCAATTCATCTGTGTTTCTCTGGCCAAAAATGCATGAGCCAATTGGAGAATCCACTCGCATGCCCTTTAAAGACTGGTTGCGCCGTGCTTCAGTGGCGCAGGTGCATTGCTATCATACACCCGGCGCAAACGTGAACAGATGGCTGAACTACAAGGATTTATTTATTTATTTATTCATTCATTCATTCATTTATTCATTTGTTTATTCCCTTAAGTCAAATCATTTAGAAAGCAAACATTTCCATATTTTGTCACATCTATCTCTACATTTTCCCCTGCACAAGCAAACACGTACATACGCATGCACGCATGCACACACACAAGCACACATCTAAAAATTTAATTAATTTTGTGAATAGAACACATGTGGTAATTAATGGTTGAAGGACTGTTTTTTTTTCAGCCGCTTGTTGATATTGAATTCAAACAAAAAAGGCGATTCAGCGGTGAGGAGACAGAACTCGTGGCTCAGGGTTCATGTTAAAGATAATGATTATTTAATCCTTGTTATTCTGATCAAAAAATACACTGACAAGAACACGTAAATTTCTCCAACTGTCAGCAATTCAACAGGTAGGGGAGATTGAGATTATTGAGATTAATTTGGCATTATGATCACAATCATTCCTAATTTGATATTTAATGTGGGGGTGTGGGTGGGGGTGGGGGAGGGTGTGTCACATAAATGAAAGGGGAGTGTGTGTCTTGGACAAACGTGAGACACACACACACTCCCATATGCACACTGTTTACTTCAAACTTCATATTTTGTGATCAAAAATATTTTCAAAGTACACTTTACTAACTTTACTAAATATGTCCAAAGCACACTTAAATATTTTGCACTGCTGAGAGGCAAAAACAGAAATGAACGGTGTGTGTGTATCTTACAGTCCACGATCTTAAGGTGTACGATAGCAATGACATCTGCTCCACTGGCGCACCGCGTTTGCGCTGGGTGTTCGTTAGGGCCCCATGAAGTCAAACTGGGCAGAGCCAAAATTGTTATTGGCAGTGTGGACATTTTTATAACAATGCAATGGTGATTTACATTTTACAGCTTTCCTTTCTATCAGGTGTGCATTAACTACATGTAAAACTCTTTTGAAAATACAAAAATGGGAAATCTCTCATTCTCTTAGTAGTATGAAGCATGGGAAGCAGATATTTGGATTTCCCTCTTTGGAATTTCCAGAGGGTTCCAGACACCACCGGAGGAGTGTAAGAATTCAGTTTAAAGTCTCAAATGTGTCATAAAACTATAGTTAAGTCACTCACATTCAGTTACAGAGGAATTAGAGAGAAGACTTGAATGAATTACATTATTAGAGATCCCAGTGATTAGTGTTCATATATTTGCTATCTTGTTCATGCATTATTTCAACTTTTTCAAGCTATTTTTTGAGCAAGAAAACAGTTCCTCTAGTTCTTTTCCTACTTTTCCTCTGCAGTCAAGAGACCTACTCATGTATCAAAAAGAGAGCTGTTTTTACTCATCATTTTTGCAAGCCACAATACAATGGAACTCCAACTTTCACAGTGAACAAGAACAAACTAATGTGAGGTTGCAGATTTTTAAAAATGATGGCAGGAATGAAAGTGTTCAATGTGACAAATCTGAAAGGTTTTCTGCTACAAGCTCAAATTTCCTGAGTTCCTGAGTTTTAACCCTAAGCAGAGACCTTTCTTAGGGGTAGTAAAATAAAATTCCTGGAACTCAATTTAGATTCCTTCCAAAGGTTCCTAAATTGAGAAACATGTTCATGTAGATTTTAATACGATATTCACTGGGTCTGGATGATTGCAGTGAGTTAATGATGAATAAATTTTAGTTCAAGTCTTGATAACTAAATGAATTTTCAAATTATGCAAAAAAAGAAATTTAATAAAAATTCTAGAGATCTTGAGGATTGGTAGCATATTAGAGGACTTGGCTCTGTGGATGCTACAAGGATATTATCTGTTCGAATATAGACAAGACCAACTCACCTTTTTTTTCCCCTAATATCCTCAAACCTTCCTGAAGTAATGAGGTACTTTGAAGAAAGGGAAATGAAACAAATGTGCCAGTGAGCATGGAGTAATTCTATGCATGAGTTCCGTTTGTCGCCTTCCTGTATGTGATATGTGTTTGGGTGTGAAAGTGAGGCGTCTGATTTGACTTCTGATAAATCTTCCCTGTGCTGCAGCATCAGAATGTATTACTGAGCCAACAGCCGGGGCCAAATCCATTTTTATCTGAGTGCAATTGATGTCACTCCAACTTCTCACAAAAGTGCCTCGGTGGAGGCACCAGATGTGAGATTTTTCCTCTGTGTACATGCAGGAATCTGTGTGTTTGCATGCAATTGTCTATGTGTCTATCTTTCAGTGTGTGTGTTGTGTGTTTGTGAGGCAAAAGGTGAATCGATCTCCAGAAGATGCCTTCAGAGAGGGATAGGTCTCACAAATGCCCCGAGCTGTCCGTTGAGATATAACCCTGTTATATGGCAGCGCACACGCACACACTGATCCTGTTTTGACAGTGGTTTTTGGCACAGCTTAACCTTAATCTCATGTCTGTACAGATAGCGACAGCGAACCGCAGTTTTGACAAGGTGGTTGTTCTTGCCAGAATGTTTGACACACCTCTCCCTGCAGGCAGGATGAGCGGTCACCTCTGATGGTATCATCACACAGGCCAGTGGCATCTAACAGTACGTCTAATATTACCTCATGCAGTGCCACTTTCTGATGGAAGTTGAAGAACATTCATCAATTCAAATGTCTTGATAAGGAAAACTCTGTGTCAAAGTTGACATGAGCAAGACTGATCTTAAATTCTTCATAGGAAAGGACTTTCTTCCTGGTGCTCTCTACCTGTTGAATGTTTTTTTTTATTACTTTAATGGTGTCTTGCACCTATTTCATGATTTCACATTGCTGTCTGATGAATCAGTGTAAGTGTCACTCTCTTTAGGTCTCTTGTCCTACAGTTTGTTGAAATGATTCAATCGTTTGATGTATCTGGTTGTCCTCTTATTGAGGGTTTTGTGAGGGAGGTTATATTTCATTATAAGCACACTGCTGTTGAATACCCAGTTAATGATGGGATGTAGCTGCACAACATTGTTGACATGGATTTTTATTGCCTACATCAAGAATAAGGAGGAACAGTCACCACCAGCAGAAAGTTGTATGTTTATTCATACATCCATGAGTTATGTCTCTGGAGGGAAAAAAAATGATAAGAGCTGTGACTAAGATAGAATAATGGGGGTAGTAACAGTGTTAAAACCGTTGAAAATTATTAGCTTCTCATTAGATCAGGAATGGTAATAAAACAAGAATTTTCAGTTATTGATAGTTATTGATTTCACACACATTTTCCAAAACACAGGTAATATAATAAAGTCCACAGCAGTAAGCTTTTTTTTTTTACAGGGTAAAATTTGGTCTGGATCTGTAGCTCTCCATGAACACATGTCAGTCCCTCCAGGATTTCGCGGGTGTTTTTCAAGATTGTTGCGGCCTAAAATGCCTGAATTCGCGGCAGCTTTTCT
>JAPZDY010000021.1:1900616-1910973 GCA_029783645.1 Ctenochaetus hawaiiensis
TATAAAAGAGGCACTTTAAAAAAATAACTACAATATTAGAGCTAGAGAGGGAATTCTGACTTTAATGTGTCATTTATATGTATTTACTTTTTTTTTTTTAATCTTTTTATTTATTTATTTGGGTTTTAGAGTGAAATTCAACATCTGTCTCGTATCATTTCCGTCCTCACTGGGCAGCCTCCCCTTTTTTTCCAGTCCCACTCGGTTCTCTATTTGTGTGCCTCTTTTTCCCTCACTCCAACTCTCTAAATTAAAGAGGCTTTTAGCTCTCCAAAGAGAGAGCTGTCGGCCCAGCTGTCCACTTATTAAACAAATTGTCAGCACACTCACACACATTCACACGCGGGGACACGTGTGCACACTCGCACAGACATAGCTCCCTGCCTTTCCTTCTATCTGGGCCCGTTATCAGAGAAGGTCAAGTATGTGTTGCGGCAACCTCATATGCCGGGGGATCCGTGAATTACAGCCGTCCAGGAGGGAGCTGAGCCGCCCAATCAGACAATTAACTCGGCTCTGTAAAGGCCAGTGCAATTTCATCTTGCACACATATCCATACACACACTCATACACAAGCACGCTTGTGGAGGCAGTACTTACAATGACCTTACATTTGATTAGATTCATTACCAAGCTAACAAACTTAAACCTGATTCTAAACTTCAACCTGGACTTGTAGGTTTCTGCACAGTGGGAACCTCACCTGCCTGAAATAAAGGGTATGAGTTCTTTAAATGCTGAAAGGTGCATTTGTGGGTAATAAAAGTCAGTGACTAAATTGTGCATCTGGATACCGTGAAGGACACAGCTGTCAAAGTTGGCTATTGGTGCATGCAGGTGCCCCTCAACTTTGAAGCATAAAATTTTTTTGAGCAGTAAATTCTTCTTAAACATCGGATTAATTGTAAATTTCTGTGATAAAACACATAATTGTCAGATGAGATGTTTCCTTCACTCACATGATGAAAAACTGGTAAATATATAAATAAATAACATGCTAATTGTTTATACAACTCCCTTTAGAGTTGTATATACAGAGAGTAGAGTACAAAACTTTAGATTTTAATGAATAATTACAAAGACTAAAACATGTCAAGGCGAAGGTAAGAGAACTCCCTTGAACGGAGATGAGGCAGCATATTTATCACAAAGTTTATTATGTGATCTTTGTTCCCTGTTAATCAAACAGCAGCAGGCAAGAAGATGTTTTGGAAAAAAATGAATTTGATCTTTTACAGTTTGACAGCTTTTATGTGGTTTCAGAAACAGAACATAACTCCATGCAGAGATGACAGGCCATGTAAAATACCTAGTTATTTGTATGTACGATGTTGTCAGGATCTGTGGTATGTCGTGGATGTGTCACACATGCTGTTTTGTGTGTTGGTTTGGTTTTGAAGTGCACACAACCTGACTGCAAGAACCTGTAAAATCAAACTCAGTTCACTTCTTAACTTTACAAGTCACAGAATTTTACTTGACACTTGATTTAACAATTGTTAGTAGACAATGGACTTGGACCAGATAATTTAACAAATTACATTTATCATGAGATAATTTTCAATTGCCTTGAATTTAGATGATAATAACGTCATGTACGGGCAAATCCTTGATTGTTATCTTTGCATGTCTTGTTTTATCTTTTTGTTGTTGTTATTGAACTGTTTTTGGTTTGTAAGTGTTTGTTTCATATTCTTCTGAATGTGATTGCACCTTGGTTCTTCCATGCTTGCATAATTTCTTATTGGGCCCAAATGGCACAAGGAAATGTATTTGCAGTATATTTGGTGCTTTTTAAAGATTCCTCTACTGCTTCTCTAAAAGGTTGGAAAACATTTCATTGTGAATGTCTGTGAAAGCTTGTAAAACGTGGGATCATAAATGAGCTACTTTAGTCTGTTCTGAAACACCAGCAGGATTGTGTGATTTTAATCATCAGTGAAGAGATCAGACGCAGTGAGCAGGTAATGGAGGAACTGAGCAAAGGGAAATGAAGCGACAGGGATAAAGACAGAGGAGGCAATGTCACAGATCGACGTGGCAGGAAATTGGACAAATCTTCTATTTTTGGAGCATCTGATTACAGAGATCATATTCAATAAGAAGGCAACTGTTCACTTGCATGGGCTGACAACAGGGAAAATGAGGAGCAGATGCACCGAGAGAGATGCATGGAAAGAAATTAGAGGCCGACAGGCTGAAAAAGGGACAAGAGAAATGACACCAAAACACTTTTAGAGCCTTTAAATGTTTTAATCAATTAAAAATCTTACCAAGTTCTGCTGTAGTGAAAATATAAAACCAATGCAAGTAGTAGTCCCCCCCTCAGTTCCAATGTTTTCCAAATGCTGCATGTATTACCATCAATTATTCTTGAATCCTGTGCTTGTGCTGCTTTGAGTACAGATTAATATTGGGTCTAAACATTATTATGTATAAAGGAAACTGAGGTGACAAATGAACTTTAGTGAGGATCAGATAAGTACAGATGGGATATTAAATCCATCAGAGCTGCCATTCTCTAATTGAACCAACAATATGGGTTCAGCCCTAACACACATCTGCACTTCACACACACTCACACACACACACTCAGTCACATAGTCACATAATAAAACGGGAATGGTGATCTATTCTAAAGCAAGTTAAATTTAAACGTACACATCAGTTTTTTTTTTTTTTAATATCCCATGAACATCCAGTGCTCCTCATCAGAATGCATAATGTGTTTTCTTGAGGCCTAACAAACGCTGTGGATGCATTTCCATCCTTAAAACACGGGGCACCTTTATAGATAGAAATGTTAGACTGGTGAGGAAAATAAATTGAACAAAAAGAGAAAAAAACAACAGAGAAAAAATAAGAGACAGAAAAAAATGAAATATCAAAAACAGGAAAAATCAAACATGACAGTTTGAGAAAAGAGAAGACAAAAGGAAAAAAAATGAAAAGAATAAAAGGGAAGAATGTAAAGATTTTCATAGAAAAATGTGTCCTCATAAATTGCAGTCCAGTGCTAACATTCCACTGCAGCATCTTTAATGACCACCACTCCCATGTCGTAGTTAAAATGACGATACCTGACAGGTGAGACGCCTCTGAAACGCCTCTGATGGTACAGATCTGCAGCTTTTTATGCCATTAACACCCCTCAAAACGTCCTGCTGCCATCTGTCATCAACCCAAGTTCTTTGTCACCTTAACATGTTGACAATCAAGTTTTCTTTGCTGTACATTTTAGCTGATAACTGTAGTTGCTACTCATGTGTAGCAACCACACATGTTTGCATTCTAATACAGTGGAACCAGCTACACTGACAAACTGTTGAACCATGGCATTTTACTCTATAAATATTAAATAAAATATTAACTATGTGTAAACGCATCTTCATTACAAGCTGAACAAATTGAAATGCTATTTCACCTGAAAATATGAAGGAACAAATGTTTCTGAGTTTGACAAACTGGACAGATAATTGCCATATTTTGTCAGCCTGTTCAGATGGATCCATACACTGCACTAATGACTAGCAGGGTAAGTCAGCAGGGTGACGGGCAATAATACAAATATAACATCATCTCACATTGTTGTCACAGTTTTGAAACTAAAATCATCTAAACAGCTAACGAAACATATCCCTGCTTGACTTTTGTTTTAGTGCAACAGAGGAGCAAGACAGATGTATTTATTTCTTTATTAATGATTTAAAAGCAGACACATAACAAGTTATAAAATATAACAATTCACATTTGGGTTGGAAACTGAAAGTTCAGTATGTAGGATTTAGAGGCATCGAATGGGAAGTTTTAGTTTGCAAACAACTGAACATCCCTCTGCTCTACGCAACCAATCATAAAAGCACCTACAGTGGCCATGAAATCTGAGAAATATATGAATAGTGTTTTGTTAGTCCATTCTTTGATATCGTAGAAGCACTGCATTGCAACACGGCTCCATGGGAGAGAACCTGCTCGCTCTGCACATATTAAAGACTCATTCTAAGGTAAGGAAAAGGTAACAATTCTTATTTTCAGGTGACTACTCACCAATGAAAATATACTTATAATTATTATATTCCATTTCTCCCATATTCTTCAAACAGAGCCCACTAAATCCTACATATGGAGCATGTATCCATGGTAATTGATCCCCTACCAAGCAAGAAGCTGTGCTGACTGAAAATCAGCTGGTAATAAAGACACACAGCCACTGTACAGAAATAATATTGCTTATCCTTTCTTCATTGCTTGTTAATGTACAAATCAGATTTGTGAACAAAAAAACAGAGGTGTGCAGCTGCCTCAGAAGCTGGCAGAGTGACATTTAGAACAGCAGGTCACGTTACAGCATGGCTAAAGTTTAGTGATGTGACTGTGACCTACAATTTATCATAATCACAGTAAAAACTTGGCAATTTAGTCAGAAAGGTTCAAAATGACCACATTTACCCTTTAACCCCTTCATTTGTTAAAAGAAAATTAGGAAAAGAATGTAGAAAAGGTCAACATGCCGGAGAGGACTAACATGACTGACCTCAGCGTACGTGTGTGTGTCAGAGTGTGTAAGGGTGGTTGAGGCAAGGTGCTGACGTGCAGATCGCTGCTGTTAATGGACAGCTAATATCATGAGTGAACGGTAAAAGTAGAGGCTGCCTCGTGAGCAGATGGAAAATCAATAGCCTATTAGAGAGTACAGGGCAGGAGGGACATGAGAGGAGGAGGGGGGGGAAGAGGGTGACGATGAAGGTGAGGGGGTGAGTTAGCATTAGGAGGTGAGCAGGAGAGATGGAAGTGGTCTCCAAATAAAGATGGTTTGTTTTTCCTACCCTTTTCAAATCTTTATCAAAGTGCTTCAGATTATTTTTGTTATCTTTTCACACTTAATATAACTTAAATCATCTATGAGTGATCAGCTATGACTTACATTATGGTAACTTTCATTTCGTCTCCAGACAGAAAGCAAGTCCCCAAAATGTGACTGTGTAAGAAGAATAGTGTCCCTACAATATAAGGAATAGACATCCACACACATGCACACACAGACACACACAGACACACACAAAACATAATACCCGCAGATGTTCATGTACTAATTAATTTCTCTGTTATTTTTATTTAATTGCATTTTGAGGCTTTGGCAATACTTTTTGTCTACCATTGATTCCAATAAAGCACAGTGAATTAAAGTGAAAATAGAGTTTCAAACCCACACACATTCACACAGAGACACACGAACGCATGCAGACAGACAAATAGATGAGGTCCATAATACAGATGCACACACAGCCGCCAAGATCCACCATTAAAAGATCCCGCAGCACACATACATGCAAGTGTGCAGTCACAGCAGTGCAGCTTGACGCTGTGCGCTAGTTATTTTTGCGCTCGCTATTCATTATGTTATGCTTTGACAATGAGATTCATCTAACATTCATGCCAATAAAGCACAGCGAGTTGAACCAAATAAACCAGAGAGAAGCTGAAACACAGACTGTGTGTAAGACGGAGAGGAAACAAGAGCGAAAGCTTGAGGGTAGTTACAATAATGAGGGGAGAGTCTGGCTTCTCTGTGTGTCCGCGGTAGCCTCTAGCTGGCTATTAGTAGCTGCAGCACAACCACAAGGCCCTGTGACAGTCAATTAAACCTCTTTATCTGGGATGCCTGCATCTCTTTCTCCCTCTTCCTTCTCCATCTCCCTGCTCTCTTTTCCACATGCCCTTTCCTTCAGGTGTCTTTATTCTCCCTCCTTATTCTTGCTGCTTTCCAGTTTCTTTTTCCTTTGCTGCCTCCTTTAACTCAGAATAAGCTGTGTTCACAAAGGATACCTCCCAAAGGCAGTGGTTTGCCAGGCAAAAGAGTGTTTACACGAATAGCCTTAACAAGACGGTTCTGGGTTTGAATGAGTGCATGTGTGTGTGTGTGTGATATGCCTTTGGTCTTTGCTATCTAGAAACTGCGTCTTCTCTAAAGGCGCAGCAGTGGCTGTTTGTGAAGTCAAACTGAGGCTAAATGTCTTGCCTATGGTGACTGATGGACTCCATTACTGAACGGTACCATAGAAGACAAAGATAGATTAGTTCCATGTTACAGTCATGGTTATGGTATTTAACCCTATATATTATTTTTCAAACTACATTCTAACAGTCATAAAAAAGGTCTGTCGGCTAACATTAGCAAACTAACAATAACAAAATAATGTTAATTGTGAAAGGGTTGCTAGGTCACTAGCTCGAAGTAAAACAAGATATGAGTTTATTCTGTCTTACCAAGCACAGCAAGTGAGATTTTTTTCATGCACCTTTACCCACATGTTCTTGAACATTAGCATAACTTTGTACAGAAAACTTCAGTGTGTGTTGTTGTTGGGCAGATTTCACAAAATCTACATCTTGTCCCTTTTTCAGCCCATCAGTCTACACGTTTTACTTAAAATCTACAGAGATTATCTAGAGTTGAAAACATTTAGCATGCATTGTTCTTTTTTGCTAGAATTATCACAAGGTTTATTACAGAAGCTTGTGGTCTAAGGTTAAAGGAGATGTACATGGCTCTCATTAATGCACATGCAAGTGATTTGCCACAGAATTTATAAAAGGCAGAGACTGTACACAAAACAGACAAACTGAGGTGAAGGTGAAGGGGGGGGGAGGAGGGGGGGGGGTGTTCACACTGAATAGTCATGGTACGTGGTGTAAATAAGTAGACTATCCATTCCAGACCTACTGCTGTCTCTTTTAGCAGAAGAATCAATGACACATGAAAACAGCTGAACAGAGGGAAATACAGCAGTTACACACAGGCTAACTGGGGCTAACAGTCTGTTATCTTCTTTCTGTGCACGTGTCGCATCAGTGTTGTCACCTGTTTGTTTCATTACATATTTATTGTATATTTGATGAGTGCCACGCAGGTTTTCTACAGGTCCACCCTGACAAGTGTTCATGCTGTGTCCACATTTGTAATGGGCTCTACACTGAGTTATTATTAATGGTTTTAGTGGTTCTTTGAGCATTAAAAACACAGCGTGATGCTGTCTCTGAGGGTTGTGCCCTAAATAAAAAACACATTAATATCAGTTAATAGCATAACACAGATTTAAGATCTAATACAGGTCTATAGAGCATCAACAGGAGGATGTCTATACTGATTAACATAATATCAGCTAAGTGTTTCATTCCCATTTGAAAAGGAGTAGGCAGCATTCCAAGTTTGACCTCAACCCAACAGTGAGAGGAGAGGAATGTTAAAAGAAGATATTTGCCTTAACAAAATTCAGCAGAATACATAAAAAATACAATGATGCAAAACCGGAATTAGCTGCAGTTCAGTGTTTTCATACCTTATTTATCCTTTTATCTCCTGGGGTAGACTGGCTGCTGTGATGCTGGTTTGTCACAGTGGTTGTGGTTTTGATGCCTGTGCCTTCAGTTCCTGAAGCATCAGTAGAGAGAAAGGAAGAGAGAGAAACAAGGGCACGAAGATTACGAGTTTTAGCAGAGGTGAAACTGAACCGATTTGCAGAAATAATGTTTATTTGTTGTTTTTAATTATTGTGCAGTACACATACGTAGAGGAATTAGCATTAAATTAATATACATTTTATGAAGGTGGTGAGTCCAGTTATCAGTCTGAGAATCAGGGGATTTGGATGGATTTGGAATAAAAGAAAAAGAAATGGAGAAAAGACAAAGGTGGAAGGAGGTCAATAGTAACTTGCGTGTGTGGGTGTGAGTGTGTGTTAGCTTCAGAAGTTACTGACCTGAAAGGACTTCCACATGGCAACTCTCAGCCAGCGGCCGTGAGTGTGAGTTCATTGTGTGTGTGTTAGTATGTGTGTGAACGTGTGTGTTGTGACTGTATCCTTGATAATAGCGTGAGGGATCATCATCCGGTAGGTTTCTTCCTTGTAGTATGAACACACACATACACACCCACACGCACACACACACACACATTTGAACCCTTTCATCACAGCTGTCTCACTCACTCTCCCTGAAACGTGTTCACACTTCTTCAGAACATCCATAATACAAATAATGAATAATAAATTAAACAGTTTCTGTATTGAGCACAACCACACATGACTGCATGCCTAAAATAAAAGATCACACCACTCACACGTAAGACACTTACAATATTAACAATTCAAGACTTTCTATCATAGCATGTCATCGCTAAAAAAATTCCCAAAAGTTCAAATTGCAGACCTTGTTACTAGAATATGGCACATAACAAACATCCCCTTTAAGTTTTCGAGTCTTTCCCATTATTACTGCATTTCACTTGGTCATTGTTGCATGATGTGCTGTCACACTGTCACACAGCATTCTGCACATGCCTTTGTCTGCTGTGGTTTTCAGCACAGGCTCACTTACACTTGAATTCTTGCGAGAAAACACAGTTTCCGTCGATTGAGAGTTAACAGGCTCTCTTTGCAGCGGGTGTTAGTGACTCCAGTATATAAAGTGATAGGACTACATTTTAAAATAGTCTGTATTTTCTTTACTATTCTGCATTTCTCTTAATGCCATGCTTTTACAAGCAACAATTTGATTGTGCAGTTTGCAAAGCATTTTGTATTCCCTTTTGCTACAATAAAGGAAGTTACGATGTTGGCCATTAGCATAAGAATTTAAATGCAAATTCTTGCAAATTGTATTTTCATACCATCCCAAGGCACATCACAATACACTGCAGTCGGACTCTATTGGACTTATTACCTTTTTCATCAGCTCTAAGAAAAATGGGAGGAAGACAAAAAAGTGGTGTTGGTTCTATTATTATTATATTTCTCATTGAAATAATGCTAAATAAAAGCTGGATAAATTATCACCGAAAGCCAAAAACATAAGAATAAGCATCTCTAATTACAGATAAAGACAGATTAACTTATACCTTGTTCAAATTCACTGTGAGTTTGTATACCATGCTAAGCTAAGTCCAAGTAACACATACATCATTTTGTTTTCTGAATGAATGTAGAGGGAAAACAAACTGCAAAACAGACTTGTATCTGTGCCGCCTCCTTTCCCCTCTCTGACTCCATCATTGCCTCTTTGTCACTCTGTCTCTCTCCCTCTCTGTGTAGATTATACATGTGGTGGTGATGAAAGCCCCTATCAGGTCTGATTTTCTCAGGCAGCATCATTATTAGATGAGCACAGACTCATTTTAGCTAGGAGCCTTCTCTAGTCTGTTCACGCCGATGCAACATTCATGCATGTGCATGTGTGTGTGTGTGTTGTGCGGGTGTGTGTGTGTGTTGTGTGTATCTTGGCTATCTTGGAGCAGGCTCAGTGAGCTGATGGCTCATGACACCTGCACTCGCATCACCTGAGCCCTCAAGAGGGATGTGTGTTTGCATGTGTGTATGTTTAAATATGGCGTGGAGCTTGGAGGGCTTCTTTCAGATGTGGGACACCTCTCTCACCTGGAGCGTATTTTTGTTTGAGTCCTTGTTAGGTTTGATGCAGTGATACAGTTCAAAACTTGACTCAAGAAAGGATCTTAAAAAAATCTGTTCAAAGTCCCTTTTTTTCACATATTTTTTCATTTATTTATATTTATCGTACATACATTGTCATAATGTAACTTTCTGCAAGTGCTAAGAACACATTATGTGTTATCTATCACCAAAGCTTATCATCAGCAGCACAACTAACTAAGACTGAAAGGATTTTTGTCTCAAACTACAGAAAAAAAACAGTCATTACAAGACAATATTTGATAGTCACCAATGTAAAATTACATTGAACACAATATCTGTTGATGTGCGATGTAGTTATGTCATGATCTGTCATGTTAGTTAGTGTTTTGTGATTTATTTCCCATTTTATTTTGGTAGAGCCCTGATAGTTTCTTTAGTTTCTGTCAAATTTCCCACCGTATCTAATTAGCCTAATGTGTTGCACCTGCACTTTATTATTCACCCACCATATATATACCTTGTGTTTCTTCCCTTGCCAGAAAATCTTCACTCCTTATTGATGTAATCCAGTGTTCATCATGTTCCTAGTGTTCTTTGTGTATGACCCATTTTGGATTTTGACTCTTCTCTTTGTCTTTGAACTTGGTTACCTCTGCTTTTGGATTGCTTGCCTTGTTGATAAGGACATTAAAGTCTCTGAACTGTTACACCGTGTTGAGTCTGCTCTGTGAGCACAATTCCTCTGTGAGCCCGGCAGTTTTATATGACTGTTTAACTCTATTTAAGGAAGTGCTTTTGCTTACCATGCCTGTATTTCATAGCTGTGCTGCTTGGGTTTTGATAAGATGGAATTTTAATATGTAATTAACAGGTCCTGCAAGACCTTGGGATTGGATATACATGGATTTTTTTTTTTTTTTTTTTTTTGG
>JAPZDY010000021.1:1937589-1950873 GCA_029783645.1 Ctenochaetus hawaiiensis
GCGACCGCCGCGCGGAGGACTGAGCCTCGCGTACATGGGCCGCGCACGCTAACCACTGAGCTAAACGGCGGCCCGTGAATTTTATTTTTTTCACAATAAAAACTATTTTCTTCTTAAATCCTTTGTTCTTTGTATAACAGCATATAATTTGTCAATCAAATTAAAAGAACAGAAATATAACCGACACCGAAATATAATAATTCTAAATAACTTTGCTGCAACCTTTTTCCAAATAATCTTCTCTTCAAATGCATTATAAAACTCATTCTATTTTTACAATGTTACCAAAAAGAAGATGTGTTGCAATCTAGATCTAGGATAAGATCTAGGTTGAAACTGAATGTGAAATTTGCTAACATTTATCTTTTGTCATAGATCAGCACATCTTTGCATTTAATGGCACACTAATGTGTTTCACTGTATTTATATTAACCTCCTCCTCTTTATACTGTGCAGTCTCTATTAAAACTTTCAAAAGGCCAAGAAGGGAGGCAGTAATAGGATTTAGGTCATCATGAGGGCAGTTTTTGGGCCCTCACCTCACTTTCCTTTCAGAACCAGTTTAGAAATAACACATCTTAAGACACCGGGGCATTCTAGTGCTTTCTAATCTTGGCAGGATGGTCAGTGCATTTAAACCACATCAAAGGTTACACTGTCTCAAGCAATACAG
The DNA here is from genome assembly GCA_029783645.1 of Ctenochaetus hawaiiensis. Lineage (NCBI taxonomy): Eukaryota > Metazoa > Chordata > Actinopteri > Acanthuriformes > Acanthuridae > Ctenochaetus > Ctenochaetus hawaiiensis. Next base: position 1,938,263 of record JAPZDY010000021.1, read on the forward strand.
CAGACAGTCACCACACTTTGTTTGCTGACATTCATTTCCTAACACTTTGTAGTGAGCTCACTGACTAAATCTCACTGTACACAAGAGATGACATTTTCTCTCTCTATTTTTTTCTTTACTTTACCCTCCCCGTAATCACATGCCTTTGTCCCCTGCTGGTTTTTACAGCAGCTCCAGTCCTCATTCTGTTCAGCCTAACACATCATCATACTGCATTTGAAGGAGCACAAAAATTATAAAGCCTACTCTGCTTTTTTAAGCCTTTTTGTTTCATCATACTGTACACTTTGATAACTGCCCAGGGTGGCATCATAATGATGATAACAGCTATAAAAAAGATGGAAGTGTTCCTACTGTACAATTATGAGATGGCCTTTACTGTAATGCCAACAAAAACATGTTATTTGAAATTACACATCAGTGTATTAGGGGTTTCACCAACATATGCTGTGTCACATGAATGGGTTGTTAATAAGTGTTAGTAGTGGATGGACACCTCTATGCATGACGGAAGTATCTTATCAGCCGTAGAGGTTTTACTGCCACATGTACTCACTGCTGAGAACCACATGTCAGTAAATCTGTGAAAAATATTCTGTTCTATACTGCTACCAGGGCCAAGAGAGCAGCAGTCATGAATGTAAGTGAGCACAAACCAGATCAAAACTGCAGCTTCTTTTTTGTTTTCGTATTACCAACATGTCCAACCATTTGCTTCATTATGGAGACTAAATTTCCTTGCAAGGATATCGAAAAAATTATTAAACCCCACAAACTGTGGTAATTATTATTATATATAAATTGAAATCAAGATTAAAGAATTTGAAGAAAAATGCCTAAGTATGTATGTACTTGTATCTTGCCATGTCAGCATTAGAGTACATGTCTGCGTGTGTGTGTGAGAGTCTGAGAGGGAGGGAGAGTCTTGCCACACTGCCCCACCACTGTTGGTGTACTAATCATTCTTCCTGCCTCGTTCTTTGTGATTGCCAGCCCATCCCTGCACTGCAGCTAAATTGAATCAATTAAAATCTTTCTTGTAGATGGCTGCTGTTTCTTCCACAAGATTAGGCTTTGATCAAGATACAAACAAATAAATAAAGCCAGTGGAAAGGGAAAAGAAAAGGAGTGAACTCAATTAGAAGGTCAGCGGGGGAACGTGCTTGTCTGTAGGTGTCAGCGAGTATGTTCTGATGCAAATGTACTGTACTTGTTTTAAGTTGTGCATGTTTGCAAGCTTTCAGTAGTGTAAATGTGTGAAGCACATGTATACATGTGTGATAGAGGGAGTGCTTCCGTACAGCGGGATGCTACTTGTGAGCTGATAGCATCATCAGCCTTTTTCTTCAGAATTTGTGTGTGTCTGTGTGTGTGTATGTATGATAAGTTATCAGATTACCCAACATTACCATTCAGTTTTACACTAAGTACCTTCAGAGAACTCTGTAAGTCATTATTAAGCCATAATAAACATTATACATGATTCACAGTTATAATGATGACAGTCTCGTGTGCTGTAATATAAAAATACATCTTAAAACAGTCAAATTAATTAACATTACTATGTAATATGCAATAAAAAATGTATAATACTCTTATGCTGTTGTAAAGAACAATCTGTGTAAATGGGTTTAGAATGCACTTTTAATGGCTCACTATATATTAATCATGCACACAGTAAGTTTTATTTATATATGGGGATGGTATTAGCTTTTTATTCACAAGAAAGAGAGTCTATATGGTTAGGCACTGAGACACAGCAGTGTTTTCAGCTAAAATGGTTCTTTTTAAAAGTTAGTGTGCTAATATGTGTACAATTACATTGCTATCATACTGATGTTTGGCAGATGTAATGTTAACTGTCCCTAGACTCCTATACTACATCTAGATATGGGTATTATTAAGCTAATGCCTTAGCATGCTAAGCACAAAGTATTGAGACTGAAATCAACATCATTACTTTTCATGGTTTGGTCATACAGCTTTTTTTTTAAATTATTTATTTATTTTTTAGAATAACATTTTTGACCTTCTGATAGTATTCGATAAAAGTCAGGGGATTCATGATAATGAAATTTCTTTCTGATCCACCTAGTGCTTTTTTGAAACATTTCAGTCTAGAAGGTTTGGGCCACATGTCTGATGTACAGTGTGTGAAGCCTTTTATATTTATGTCTCATTCACTTAGAGTTTTCTGCTTTTGATATATTTAATATATTTAATGTGAAGCAGCGTGACTTGTCTGTAGGGACTTTGGTACAACTCAAAGTCATGTCATATTCACCCCCTGATACTAAGTTTTAATTCCACTTGGTTCTACTTTCTTTTCCCCTTTTGTGTCATTTCTTTATCATTTTATCTCTCTTTCAGTTGAGGAATTTATTGATGGATTGATTGATTGATCATTGTTATGTGAAATTGGATCTTTTTTTCTATTTGCCAAAACTGTATTTTTCTAGATTGTGGAGAATGACTAATGGCATGTGTTTTCAAAATACAATTGCACTGCTTCTCAATGTTTGTAATTTAGACTTTGACATGGCAGTGAATTAAAGTATAAAATACTTTTTTTTTTTTTTAGATAGAAGATATACACTAAGACCCATAGTACTCTTCTGCAGAGAACTGATGAAATCGTTCCTTTCTGCAATCTATTACAGGAACATGTACCTCCTCTGAGGCATTACACCATGTGTGGTCTGAATGCATCCCTGTGGAAATGAATTGTAGTGTTGACTGACACTTGGTAATGAGCACTCCATTTAGTCACAGAGTGGGACAGTGGTGAGAATAAGAACATGAATTGAGAACAGGGAAAGAAATATGTAAGCGAATGAGTTGGATGGGGTTCATGGGTGGGATTGGTGGGTGTGGGGGCCTCCCTGGACGCCTGCAGCAGGTAATGGAGCTTTTAGTATGGAAATCAGAGGGAGACGGAGGTGGTGATAGTTGTAGTGATGGTGGTGGCGGTGGTGGTGGTCGGGGGGTTGGACATGAAATTGCTTTAAAAGACCAGAGCTTTCCTATGGGTATACTTGAGGTACCTTGTCTCATCAGAACCTCAGCACTGGATCTTTATGCAGTCGCATTAAACAGAAGTACCTGAGAGGTTTAATTGGACAGGGGAAAAATATGGTGTATGGGGAGGAATGGATGTGGATTGGGGTTAGACTGATGGTAGGACTGAGAGGAATGGGTTTTGTTGTGTAAATGCTTGGTATGATAGATTTTAAAGACCCTTTTAAGGACCTTAAAAGACCAAAAGATTAAAATAATGATGACTATGTGCATCTAATTTCATGTTTTCATGATCGTCATCATGATCATCATTATCATCATCATCCCCCTGCTGTATATTGTGTTAGGGGCAGGATCATGGATTTTAAAATGTCTCTCTTTAAAAGGAGTCACACTGTGTTATATTTAGCATATTCACACTTTAAGTGGCTCTACAGGGTAATAACTCTTGTTTTATTGCAGCAAATTATTAAACGGCCTGGCCTGTTGGTTTTCGTTGTAAAACAGAGAAATAGGCCTTATTATCTACTGGCAGTTATGCTTGGTCGGTCCAAAAGTAGATTTTTGTTTATTTCATTTTAATAATGGAGATTTAAAAAAAAAAAAAAAGTGGTCTCTCTGCTGGTTGGCACATTTTACTAGGCATAATTAACTGTAAAAGTATGTACTTTTTTTTTCCAAATGATAAAAGTTCTGAAAAATACTATATGTAACACACAATGGGTATATGTAATTGTTTTTCAATACATTTCAAGTCATGTTGTTCTAATTTTTTCATAATAAAAATGTAACAACAAAATCACAAACTCATGGCCTGCTGCCACTGATAATCACAAAGATTTTTCACAAACAAAATAAAAAATAGAAAAAGATGAAGCCTTTTTTACATCACATAACCAGACTTCTGCATCTCTCTTCTTACTTCTCATCTCTTGTATTTTTCACTAAAGCTCAAGAGATATTGATTCCTTGTTTATTTTTATTAGAGTTTAAAGCAGTTGTTTGTAATTTGTCTCAAATCAGTAGTTTATTTGAACATTCACATTGGTACATTAATTTGTGCTGTACAAGTATAAATGTTGCCAAACAAAGACATTGATGTCCTATTCCTCAAAACAAACCTTGTAGTATGTGCGATTATTTTAGCAGTTATTGATTTTATAACTACAGCTTGTATTACTTGTCATGATGAAAAATCAATGCATAGTTAATGTTAGCCAACAAAATACTACGCTTGACAATAAATGTATTTGTTTGTTTGTTCATTTGTTGGTGGAAAGGGAACATCTTTTGCCATTAGTGGAGTAAATTGAAGTTATAAGTGGTGAAAATAGTAATATTGCTTCTGAACCCATCTGCTTAATCCAATGATAATAGAAAGCAGGGTAAAACTAACATCTCCTCTGTTCTTTCTCCTCTTGTGTAGGGTTCCTGAGTACAGGTGACCAAGCAGCCAAAGGGAATTACGGTTTGTTGGACCAGATCCAGGCACTGCGTTGGACCAGTGAGAACATTGCAGCCTTCGGTGGCGACCCGTTACGTATCACTGTGTTTGGTTCAGGTGCCGGAGCTTCCTGTGTCAACCTGCTGACACTGTCTCACTACTCTGAGGGCAACCGCTGGAGCAACTCCACCAAAGGTAAAAAATCTCCAGAGGTTCATGCAGGACTGTGATGTATATAGAAGTAGGTTATGCATGCAATACTGGTGCAACTTCTTTGTCTTGATATAGTCTTTTGTTCTCATGTTGGAGCAGCTTTTTCTTCATATAACCACAACATTTAGGTGTAATTGTGAGACAGTCCAGTGATATTTTTATCTGGCCAAACTATTACCAGAGAAAAAACATAACAAAAAACAAAACAAAAGAACTAAAAAAAAATCCTTCAAGCTTGTCATGTGTAAATAATTCACTGATTTGTTGAATGACTTTGGATTTGGTTGCAATTTTGTTTTTAAGAAAACAAGACATATAAAGTACTGTGCATATATTTGACACACACACACAATGCAGATGTGAAGCACTATGCTCTCATAGCTTTTGCGTTGCTCTTGTTGTTGCATAAACTTACACTGTGTGTAAACTTTTTATCCTGACAAGATAAGTTTAAATTCATTGGGAATACAAAAAGGATGCAGTCTCAATGTAGTATTTAAATATTACATTTAAAGTCAGAAGGAAAGGAAAATCCAAAAACATGAATTGCAAAAAAACAGAAAATATTTTACTGTTTCATCTGATGGAAGAAAAAGAAGAAAATAAAAATTAAAATATGCTTGCAATTATAAATGCTCTTTCATGTACAGAATCAGTTACCGCATCCAGTATAGGAATGAAAGAGATTTAGATCATCTAACAGAACACACACACACACATATCGCATACACATCTTAAGGCTGGTGTTTTTTTTTGTTTTTTTTTTCAAATAACTGCATGAAAAATCAAAACCACAATGTGTTCGTCTTCCTCTCAGAACTTTTTAACTTCCCTTCCCTCTATGTGGCACTAAACACCAAGTCTAAGTTGACTTAAAAGATGTAAATCTTTAAAACGAGTACATATGTTTGTTTTTTTGTGTTTTTTTTTTAAAAATAACTTTTTGAATGTACAATAATAAAATTATGAAAAAAAGATGTATGTATAAATATGTAAAAGTATGCGCTAAGAAGTCTCATAGCTTCAGGATACAAGCTGTCCTTAAGCTGTCAGCAGTGGACACTTCGATATCTCTTTCCAGAAGGCAGCGGGGTTAACAGGCTGTAGCTGGGATGGGTATTGTCTTCAGATATCCTTCAGGCTCTGTGCAGGCACATCACCCCACTGATCACTGATGCTCAGTAAATGGGCCCATGTTATGTTCTCAGTATATTTAACGACCCATTGCAGAGCCTTCCTGTCCTGGGCTGTGTGCATTCCATGGCAGTTTGTCATGTGTTCAGTCATAATACTTTCTATGGCTCATCTGTAAAAGTTAACAGAATCTGGTGTTAGAATTTTTTTTTTCCAAGCTTACTAAAGTTTCCTCTGACTCATCTTCATTAACTAATATAACTCAAAACAGACATTTTCAGTCTGTCTTTAGCAAAAGACAAACACAGGACTTTGCAGCACAACAATGTCATCATAGAACTATAAGAAGAAATTAGAAAGTTACTGATTCTTGATTTTTTTTTTTATCTGAAGGCATTTTGCATAAGTGATTGTGACAGGTACATCACATGTTGGAAAGACATTAGCTTGCTAAAAGAACTTTTAGTTTCTCCAATCATTATCATTCTGGTGAAAGAGCAAAAGAATGCAACCAATTTTAAAAATAGCATTAACATTTTTTATATCTTCTTAGCAATTCCGCAGAGATTTTTTTTATATATATATAATAAGAAAGAGATATGTGATGGACCTTCTCACTGATCACCTTTACTGCAAGTTTATAAAATACTACTTAGCCTGCTAAAGTCTTTGACTGTCTTCATCCATAATGTTACGCTCATTTTGCAGGTTACATGCAGTTGCTGTGTGCATGGTGATAAAAGAACATGTCACACAGTGTAATGATGGCTCATTGTGGAGTTATAGAATGAAGATTATATCACCAGCCTCATCTTTAAATAAAGCACATTTTTCAGAAACAGAATGACTGCAACCTTTATTTATTTTTACCCGTGTAAGAAAAAAATGGCCACCTTGTCCTTAGAGGGAGTTAATCACAGCTTTTGACTTTACTTCATCTGAATCTCGTCATTCCCTTCATTTATTCAGCTGCAGACACTCAGCATGTGTGTCTGTGTGTAGATTGTGATGCCCTCAACTTATGTTTGTTTTTTGTTATTTTTCTGATATTGGACAGAGTTACAAAATGTAAACTGTTTCCTTCTTTCCTCTCTGCATCTTTGTTGCCTTCTTCCAGGCCTTTTCCAGAGGGCCATTGCCCAGAGCGGCACAGCTTTGTCCAGCTGGGCCGTCAGTTTTCAGCCAGCCAAGTATGCCCGGATGCTGGCCCGTAAGGTGGGCTGCAACCTGGAGGACACAGTGGAACTTGTGGTGTGCCTTCAGAGAAAACATTACAAGGAGCTGGTAGACCAAGACATCCAGCCAGCTCGCTACCACATTGCCTTTGGCCCTGTCATTGATGGAGACGTTATACCTGATGACCCTCAAATCCTCATGGAGCAAGGTATTAGTTCACTCTTGAAGACCTAGCAATTTCAAACTATATTCTCAGGTTATATTTTTTCTTTCTAACAACCATCTGTGCCATCTTTTTCCAAGGGGAGTTTCTCAACTATGACATTATGCTGGGAGTTAACCAGGGTGAGGGCCTAAAGTTCGTGGAGCTCATCGTGGACAACGAAAACGGTGTTCAGGCCAATGATTTTGACTACGCCGTGTCCAGCTTTGTGGATGACCTCTATGGTTACCCAGAGGGCAAAGACATCCTCCGAGAGACCATCAAGTTCATGTACACAGACTGGGCCGACAGGCACAACCCCGAGACCCGGCGGAAGACCCTGCTAGCCCTTTTCACCGATCACCAGTGGGTGGCCCCAGCTGTCGCCACAGCTGACCTGCACTCTAGCTTTGGGTCACCCACATACTTTTATGCCTTTTACCACCACTGTCAGACAGAACAGGTGGGTCTCTGTCTGTTTGAGTGGTGTTGTTGTTGTTTTGTTTTTTTTCCCTGAGTAAAGCAGAGATGAAACCAAACAAAGCTATTATCTGAGGTCAAACAGAGAGATTATAGGGAGTAAGTATTTTATTTAAAGTGCTAAATGGCAGTGTTTATATTTACCCTATATCAACTCTATATTGACTCTATACATGGAAAGCATCTGTATTTATATATCTGACTGCTCAAACTGATCTCAGAACTTACCAGGAACTCCAGTTCATCCTGTCCTGCTTCTTGACACCAGTCATCTCTGTTCATTCCTGAAGCACAGTATGAAGTACAAATATGCTCAGCTTTGCCTCTGTTTGCACCATCTAGATCAAACTTTCTTTTTTCTTTCTATTGACTTTTTGTATGCAATTGCATCACCTCTGAAATTTGCAATTTAACACAGCTTGAAGCCTTAACAGAGCATTGCTGAAAAGCAGGCAGTCTCCACAAATAGTAAGAGAATAGGTCGGCTTCTGTAAGAAAGAAAGCCATTGCTTTTGTGGGGAGAAATCTGCTTCTTATTGTTTTAGAGCACTAGAGTGAATTGCTTTGTGAGATAAAGGTAGATAGCCTTATAGTACAGAGAGACAGTACTTCATTGTGGCACATTGACATTGTTACTCATAAGATATACGCTAAAGAAGTGATTATCTTTTGAGTTTAGACTTTCTAATTCTGTATTCCTAGTTTAACTTGTACAGTCACTTGCTGTCTATTTTGTTTTTAGCTTATTCACAACTGCTGTAACTAATTATGTGGTCCTGAAAAGACGAGAGGAGAAGAGATCAAATCCCCACATTTTCACTTGACACATTTTTCTTTCAATAGGCTGCAGTGCGTACAACACTTTAACAGTTTAGTTAAAATTCAGCTCAAACTCCCCTGTCTCATCCCTTTATTTCTCATCTTGTCTCTCTCTGGAATACACTGAATAATGGGCCAGATATGCTGGCAAAATAGTGTTAAGAATTTATCTTATTTCCCTTCTTCTCTCACTTAAAAACAAAAAAAAATGCTTGATTCTCTGATCTGTCTGTTTAGGTGTTGCAGTATATGTTAAATCAGCAGCAAAAATAATCCCTTTTCGATTACCTGTGTCTGTCAAATAAATGTAATAATTTTGATCTGACGGGAATCATCTGCTGCTCATTAGGTGCCACCGTGGGCAGACGCAGCACATGGAGATGAGATCCCTTATGTGTTTGGTCTGCCGATGATCGGACCCACAGAGCTGTTTCCCTGCAACTTCTCCAAGAATGATGTGATGCTCAGTGCTGTGGTCATGACCTACTGGACCAACTTCGCAAAGACAGGGTACGTCACAATAAACCAGGCTCCTTACTCTCTGTATATGTACTTATCATAACTCTAAGAACACCTGTTAACTGAGTCAAATGTGGTGTTGACTAGTTTGAAAGTGTCGATTTATGCATTAAGTGCACAAACTGAAGAAACTTCAACTCAAACCTTCAGTACAAACATGTTTTAGCAAGTAGCTCTGAGATCTGAGTATTACTATTGTGTTGTTAAATTGGTTAAAACCTTTCATGGAACCCCCCTGGTTGCTCACCTTTGAGAGTGTTTACCATCTGTTAGGATGAGTCCTTACCACAGCAGCAGCAACAGTTTGAGAGCTGTCCAGGCCTTCTGCTGTGTTCTATTCCGCCAATGCCGCCTGTCGCTCTTCCACTGTCACTATCAAAAAAAAAAAAAAAAAGCCAAAAAATTAAACTAAAAATGAAATGTTTCATGGAACTGGTGATGTCAGGAGTAGCTACATTCAAGTATAACCTATGTTTTAAAGAAAAGGAAATTTAGTCCAAGTCCAAGTTTGATAAAGTTGCTTTAGATAGCTTTATTTTGATTTTGCCATGCACTTAACAATATCTTTAATTAATTAGTGCACTTGCTTGCAGCTTAACAACAACAGTACAACAGCTAAACAGCTAAATAACACAGTTATTGAAAACAACACACTTGAATTGTGTTTCAGGATAGGGGATTACTTAATCCTGTTTTCTAATCAGTTATCAGCTAGTGCATACCAACAATAAAGCCCTTTTTTACACAAGATTGTTCTGCAGTGCCAAAAGAGTTCCATCTTTTCACAGTCTTTGTTTATTTACTCTGAACTAAAGAATGTTGGCATTATGCTGCCCCAGAGGAGGATTTTACATAGTGCGCTGGCACTTCTTAACATACAGATGTGTCACATAACAGTGTTTAGTGTAATGTTTGAGACAATAGCAGTGGCATAACGTGGCAATGGCAATTATTTACTGTCTCTATTCATTCTCTGCTCTGAGGATAAGAAGCTCCCGGAGCTTCTTGTCCCCCCAAGTTGCAGATATTTTTGGTTACTGTTCTTCTCTAGAGGATGACATCCTTAACATGCCATCAGTTACATTTCTGTGCCAGAGTGCTAGATTGGCTTCATACACATGAATTCACATGACATCAATTTGGTACTGTTCCCATCTCCTTTGCAGACTCACAGGTGGAACGACAGTGACTCCTTATTCAGTCTTAATAACTTTTATACAGATTGTTATTTAGCCTTGAAAAGGCAGTGTAAAAGAGGTGAGGGACTTCAGCAGGTGAAAGAAAAGAGAGATAATTTCACAGGGTGATGCATCTTTATATTCGAAATATTTTCATCCCAAGTCTGACTGAAGCTGAAACCAACAGAAACTATCCCCTGGTGGTCTAGAAAAGTTCTGTGTCCTCTATTCAACATTTGACTAATTATTAAATTCAAACACTTTTATGCTTTGAGGAAAAAGCTCTGCCCAGTGTGCTTGCTAGTCCTTGTCATACTGTGCCATCAGTCTGTTCATGCACAGACACATGCACCACAAAAAAAATCAAACAAAAAAAAAAAAAAAAAATCTCGGCAACGTCAACAAAATGATACAGCATTCTCTTTTTCTACTACTGTTAACAGTAAGAAAGCCTTGGTTTGAAAAGATCTTTGGACATAGGAAGAGTCTAATTACTGACCTTCTGTATTAACCAAACTATAATGCACAGTAAATGTGCCAGGTCTCTCACTAACTAGTCTCCCATTTCACCTGTTTCAAATTAAAGTAATTTGATACAGCACTTCTTGTACACTTTATAATTTTTTTTTTTATGGGTTTTTAGGGTTCTAAGCTACACAGAACAGTTGGTGTTAAATATCATCAAAACACTGATGGGGGAAATATGTTAAATATGCTCTGTAAGTGGCACCACCAAATGAGAATTTACAATGTAAAAATCATATCTAATGCTTTAATTATGATAATAATTATGGAACTTTTATGTCTCATTTTCTTGAGTTCACCTTCCTCCAATTCATATGTATGGTTGTTGTATCAGCATATCCTGATCTACAAGTTTAGACACATTTATATAGATAACAGATTTTTTGTTGTTTTTGTTTGTTTGTTTGTTTTTTAACAGTCAAAGAGTTTTTCAGATATTATTCTTTTTGTGGATGTTTGTTCTTATATCCATTTGACAGCTTTAGATCAACATGTAGTTACCATTACAGGATCACAAACTAATTGATAATTTTATTGTAGTCGTGTTGCTTCATTATTAACAATCATTATTCATTATTTAAGAACCAGAGATATGGAAATATACATTTGTGTTTTATAGACTGTTCAGTGTAATTGGTATTCTTTGCAGATATCCTTTACATATTTTCAAATACATTTTTAATTAATGGTTGCAGCCTGAAGAATGACATTCTCAATGGAACAAAATTAAAATCCTTTTTCCCCTCCTTCTGTCTCGTGTTGCCTTTCAGCATATAGTCATGGCGGTAATTGTTTTTTGAGAGTGTAATGGGGGGACATTGGCTTCTCTGTGCACTGCCCAGTAGCCCTGAGGGTAACACAAAGGCACTAATGATCTACATATATAACCCCAAATTGACGTGGAATGCCTGGTACCTGAGAGATTTATGCCACCAATTTGAATGGTTAAGCGTGTTCCTGATGAGGTCTGGCTGGCTCCATATGCCACTCTCAGACAATGGGGCGCTCAGTGGGTCTGAATGGGCCTCCATAGCTCACTTGACTATATCTGTTCTGCTTAGATTTAGTAAAAGTGGGTCTATTTAGAAAAGGGTCCAATCTGAAATGTGCTCTATAAGCTTTTCTGTAAAGACTGAATATTTTCTATAAAAAATGGAGTTCATATGCAGTTACTGAGCTGACTTACAATGGTTTTTTGTCATGTTATTGCCACTTAATTCTTATGTTTACAAAAAGTATACAGTATATGATTTTTTTTTTTTTTTTGGTATGACTTGTAGTAACAATTCAAGAATATGCTTTATGGAAATTATGGCCTGGTGAAATTGCATTTTTTACTCAAACACATTCATTGACAAGAAGCCTCTTTTCATTTGTAAATAATATATAAACAGGTTTAGGCAAACAGGAGATCCGTAATTTAAAAATGATTTTTTTATTTTATTTATTTATTTTTTAAGCAATACACTACAACTCCAAATTATATAAAAAGTTTTAGGGTTATAGTTATTTTAAGACCCGTTTATTTAATCCGAATCTTTAAAGGACCAAGCATCTGTGACCGATAATTCCCTTTTTGACCTTTTGTTGATTTTATCAGGTGTGATATCTCAGGAACTGTTGATTAATGTTTGATGAAACCTGGAGGCTGCCTCTCACCACTGCATTCCAATATTTTCATAATTACACTGATTAGCCCAAGGGAGATGTCACATTTAGGTCAAAATTTAAATTTTAATAGTTGTGTTTGAAAAGGTCCACTGCAACTTTAGCTTAGCTTTCCTGTCCCCTTGGGTAAAAACTACAGGGTGACATAAGTATTACTGATTGGCCAGGGGAAGCCACATATCTACTGTTGCATTGTTTAAATGGGATTGTGTCACGTTCTGCCTCTCTATGAATT
>JAPZDY010000021.1:1950891-1962067 GCA_029783645.1 Ctenochaetus hawaiiensis
ATTCCTCTATAAGAAATTCTTTCCCCATTCATTTGTTTTGTAAGGGACCCAAACCAACCTGTTCCCCAGGACACCAAGTTCATCCACACCAAGCCCAATCGCTTTGAGGAAGTGGCATGGACACGCTACAACCAGAAAGACCAGCTTTACCTGCACATCGGCCTGAAGCCACGTGTCAAAGAGCATTATCGTGCTAACAAGGTACAGTTAGATATTTCTAATGACACTTTCTGTTAGAACTTGATCTTTCTAGTAATCACTTTCAGTAGTGGGTCCTATAAAATAAGCAATGCAATGACTTTTAAAAAGTAACCTCGGCTCAACCAGCCAATTGTTTTATTAAGGCTTACATTCAATCGAAATAGATAAAAGCAGCGACCTACACTGCACAAATAATCTACTTTTGAGCAAAAAAAATATGCTACTGTAGATCAATAGTGTCCTTGAAAACTTGGATTGATTTTAATGTTTCTTTTATTTTGGTTTGTTTTGTTGTTTAAATTGTTCTAACTCTAGTCCTCACACTAAAATATACCGAATTTCAGTTTTCTAAAAACATTCATATCGTAATGTTTTGTCATGCTGTGCCTCCTCAGGACAGTTCTCATTTATGGTATTAAATTTTCTCCCACCTCCTATTTTCTCTTCTCTTCTCAGGTTAACTTGTGGTTGGAGCTGGTTCCTCATCTGCACAGCCTTAATGAGGTCACCCAGCTCATCCCCACCACCACCAAGGTTGGTGCTAAATCATCTTTATCTCATCCTGCTTCTAATATGTAACTACCTAAGACATTCCCTTAACAGCAAAGGTTTTGGAAAAGACTTAAGCAAAAAGAAAAAAAAAAAAGTTTTAAAATCCAGTGTTCAGAGTGTTTATTGACATGAATCTTGTATAATCCTTCCCTCAAGTGTTTTTTTTGTGAGCTCATACTTGACATAATATGACTTGTTGCATATTAAAGTGCTAAAAGAACAAACACTTCTTGAAAGTTACACAGAGCTGTAGTTTTTAATGTGATGAGGGGTGAATTCACATCTGCTCACAACATGAATCATCAGCTTTGCTCTCAGTTGTCATGTGACCTTTTATGGATAAGTGATGCCATGATTTAAGAATAAGTGGATAATATTTTAGGAAGCTGTCATAAATGTCAGAGGGATTTCCTGGATTAATTGACAAGTCGCCTATTAAAACCATAAGCATTGCTCACTGTGCATTGTTGTAGACTAATCTCTAATCGAGGCTCTGTCTGACTTCAACACCATGCGTTTTAACACAATGAAGCAGCAGACAACAAGAGCAGAGGCAAAAACACATCATTGACAGATCTATTTAAAGAATCATCAATTAATTATTAAACTATGTACGTAGAGAAGGATATATTCCCGCTATCTCTTCAAGGAAGCAGTAGTGTTGTGTTTGCCATCGAACAATATTTCCAACTGAGACAAGCTTGCTTGGTTTTTTGGCCAATCTGATTAAATGAAAACTACCCTCTCAGAGTCAGTCAAGGACTCTGCCATTTGACTTATTCCTAGGTTGGTCCTGCCTGCATTAGTAATCCCTTTATTGGTTGTATTTTAGATCTTTTGATGAGAATTGTTCATGCATCTCCTGCATCTGATCTACAAGTCAGTGACTCTTTGGGAGTTGTCACTTACTACTAAAATGCAGCAGTTATGAAGTCCTTATATGTAATCCGCACTGAATTAAATTGTACAACTAATATGTGATATTTTTGTATTTTCTTTTCTTTATTTTTTCTTTTCGTCTTTTTTTGTTAACCCATATAACATCCAGATTCACACATGTTCAGTTTTACACACTGTGATCTGGAAGTATGAGTTAGTTTTTGCACTGCAAGCAAGTACTAAACTCTAAGTATGTGATGGTGAACATTTGTGTGCATCATCTTCTGAAACATGGGGCGACACACTGGGATTGGGGCCACAGAGGTCGGGGCCTTTTTGTGTGAAGTGTGTATGTTCTCTACTGTTCTTTGCCAGTGTGGGTTCACTCTAGAAATCCTTGAAATAACAGTAGTTTTAAACTCATTGCATTAATTATCTTATGTATGTACCATTTTTCTTGCCTCCAGATCCCTCTACCAGAGGCAACTAACCGCACTCCAAAGACAAAGGTTCTAGTGACCAAGCGTCCTAATCCCACTCCGTTTCCAACCGAGACCCAAGACAGTCACAACCAACCACACCTTGTGGACCAGCGCGACTACTCCACTGAGCTGTCAGTTACCATTGCAGTTGGAGCCTCCCTGCTCTTCCTTAACATTCTGGCCTTCGCCGCTCTTTACTACAAGAAGGACAAGCGTCGACATGATGTTCACAGGCGCTGCAGCCCCCAGCGTAGTGCCGCTAATGACCTGGCTCACACTCAGGAGGAGGAGATCATGTCTTTGCAGATGAAGCAGCATTCGGACCTGGACCGGGATTGCAGGGGCGTAAGCGACTCCCTGCACCCGCATGACATGGTGCTGAGGACTGCCTGCCCGCCAGACTACACTCTGGCCATGAGGCGCTCACCGGACGACATCCCGCTCATGACGCCAAACACCATAACGATGATCCCCAGCACCATGGGTGGGCTTACCTCGCTCCACTCTTTCAACACCTTTCCTGGCAGTGGGCAGAATAACACCCTGCCCCACCCACACCCACACTCACACTCCACCACCCGGGTATAGCCCTGTGTATGCACTCACGCAGGCAGGACTCTGATGGCTGAGGCAAAATCGAACGCCACTGCTGCAGCAGAGACTCAAGGCCAACATGCTGACAAACAAAGATGTCAGGAGCTAAAACGCCAGCCTGGAGTTGCTAGAGACCCATGGAATTACACTGGGCTTTGTACGACACCCTGTTAATAACTGAGGGAAAATAGTCAATGGACTTTTGAACGCTTGAACTAGAGGGAAAAAAAAAGAATTATTATCTTTTTGTAGAAAAATAAAAACGTGAAGAAAAAAGTATGGAGTTTAAAAAAAACACATTCTTACAAGCTAAAGCAAGGAGGAGGATGTTTTTTATTATTATTTTTTGTTCTGATATTGCAGCAGAACAAGGTACAGTAAACTACTTTTTCTTTCGAGCGACAGATATGGCCTTCGGGATCTTTTGAAAAATGACTGCTTGACAGAATTATCTGGAAGCAGTACAGAACATCAGACACGCCTCAGAGGTGAGAAGAGGGAAGCACTTTGTAAAAGAAAGAAAACATATTGTTCTCCTTTGGCATCGCACTGCAGATTACTCTGTTTGTGGGGCACAGAGTAGATGCGGTGCAAACCAATCTAGGCATGTGTTAACTTCATCAATGGAGGCTATGTAAGATAAAGCAAAAACAACTGTTGAATAGAGGAAATGATGGACTGAAAAACTTCAAGGAAAAAAGAAACCCTGTATGCACAATGGAACCTTTCTGAGGAAAAAAAAATGTCACAGATACTTTTCAGCAATTTATTTTTGAGGATTGGGAACAATTTTATTGTATAGAACCTATTTACATATCTAGATCTGTACACTAAGCACCAAGGCTGTTCAAGTCCTCTTCTCTTGGGGGCATCTATACTGCAAACCTGCCAGCACGACTGAACCAGTGGGACGTGGGGATCCACCCACTGGCTTTCTGGCAGTTCCAACTTCAACACAGAGAGCTGGGGGACAAAGGATAATTGGATATTTTAGCACGATGCGCATGACAATTTATCTGCTTGATGGCTGCTCTGCTGATTATTATTAAGAATAATTTTCACCCTCTCCCTTGCATTGGAGCAATTTCAAACGGATTTCCTGATTGGATCACAGGATAACACACACCCTTGTAGGACCATGGGAAATGCAGTTCCAAGTTGTGGATGATGTGGGCTTGAGTTGGGCACAGAGAGGGGAAGGGCTGGGGGTGTGGTAAAACTTTCTTGCATAACATAAATTAGCTTGAGTGGAGCTGGGCATATAAGGACTAGTTTTGTACTCGTGTTGGTACTACTTTTTGATAGTGGTTAAATCACATTACACTGTATCAATCAAACTCATTGTTTCTTCAGTTGAGATCAATGTTCTTTGCTATTCTACCTATTGGACCACTTTACCGTAAAGAAGTAATTACCTGCACTGCTTATTTCATTGCCCATTTTTCTTTTCTTCAACTGGAAGGTGTGTTGATTCAGTGAAACATTGGAAACCATTGGTATGAAAATATAGAGATACAAAGTAGCGGAAAATAGGAAGATTGACACTTTGGGTAGTTTTTCTATTCTTCCATCCAGCAAGGTTCAGTAGAGCTGTTTTTAACATGAATGCCTGTAAATGACTGATACAAGTCAAAGGCCAAGCACAGACAGATCACACTGAGTGGAACTCTTGCAAAGTGCGCAGCAGGTGAACGTGAGGAAAAGCTAAGGTCAGGGTAGGTCCACGTGATGCACTTTTCATCTGGTTTTCATCATTAGCAACTGTTGATTTTTCTTGGAGGCACATTGTGTAGTTTGAAGGAAGAAGGAAGGCCTCCAACTACAGCTGAGACTGACATCCAACCCTCTTTACCTCACTTTAAAAAGTTACCACTTGTATTATTTTGACCTCTCTCTTTTTTCTACAAAAGATTATCTACTGACTCTTCTTTAAGCTGAGCTGACAGGTAGGGCTGTTAAGCAAAATAGTCTCCCCTTGTATTCCCACCGCCCTCAGTTTTCTGTCTCCTGCAAGGCCGTCTGCCATCGTTAACATCTTTAGGTCTGTTAGGCTTCAACAGCTAACAATGTTAGCCACCAGAGTAGGACTGTGTCTTGCAGAAAAGCAGACTGCAGTCAGTTCGAGTCGCTTAAGAGTCATTGTGGAGGTAAAATGGTGATCTTCAAAACAGACACAGAGAGGAATACCCTGGATACCAAGCCTATTGTGCTCACATATAAGATCTGTATGCTGGAAATGCTACTTGGTTAGCTGAAACACTCGTCTCCCTGTTTTCCCTCCACTGAAGTGTAGATGTGTGGAGGCCTCTGTGGTGAGAATACATCCTGCCCCTTTTGGCTTGCTCACAGGCACTGTGCAGTCATTCAAAATAATGAGTGCAGACTACTGTTACCCCCGTACAACACTGCAGCAGACACGCTGGATGGGGGGGATAAAATCTAATCTGTCAAAGGGACATTTTGTTTTGGAATTTTTTTTGTGTGTTTGTTTTTATTTTGTTCTGTTTGTTTTTAGGACATAATTTAAAATGTGTAAACTAATTTCGTTTGCTTGCTCCAGAGTTATTTTCTGGATGAAATTAACCATCGAGACTTGATCTGGGATTTAAACAAAAGAAAGATTTAAATGCTACTATCACACACCATGTCATCTGAGGCCAGACATTTTTTAATACTCTTCTCTTCAGAAACCTACCAACAACAGACAAAAAGGTGTAAATTTTAGAATCTGGGGACAGTCCTTTAACTAGGTCAGTTGGCATTGTAATTGCAGGTCTCTAGCTTTCTAGCTCTAGAGGTCAGCTTGCCCAATTTTGATTGCCATGTGAGCACTTTCTTCAACACTGTGTCAGCACTGGGGAAAAGTTTGGCAGCAACCATAATCAATCTGCTATACAAAAGGATTGTTTGTTTTATTTTGAACCAATCACAATCACCTTCGTTAGCGCCAAGACAAGATGCAGCACCGGTGTCTTTTTAAAATGATAACAAGCAGATAGCAGAGGGGGAGTTTCCAAACTACAGGCTCATGTTCACAGACCAAAAAAAAAAAACAGTCTATGACTCCCAAATCTGAAATAGTGTGTCTGTAAAGAGCAAAACTATGTGTAGTCTGGTCCAAGCATGAGCAACAACCTTACTGTTCACCATCACACTTGGGCGGCACATTTCACTTGGATTCTTATTAAATTTGACCGAAAGCTATTCTAAGTGGCAACCTTTACTTTTGTCATTCTGCACAACAAAACAACTAGATACATAAATATTTTCACTTTTGAACTTCAGAAATGCAAATCTGCACTAGCTTTGGAAAAAGAAATGAATTACATTTTGTCGGGTCAACCTACATGTTGCAGAAATGCTGTAATTTTAATTTACAAACAAGATTGGTTGTACTTTACTATATCTGTAACAAGCTTCTGGTAAACAGTTTGTACTCTGTTAAAATACCACAGGGACTGGGATATGTCACCTTCCTGTCTCAGGTTCTGCTCACCAGACAAATGACATGGGGGCAAAGCGAGGGGTCATCCATTGAATTAAACATGTAATTGCACTGATGGGTAAATAGTCAAGCAATTACAGGGCCACGCTAAGTGGCTGACAGCTGAGGGTGAGTGCTAATTTATGATTTGCCATGCATTAAAAAGTCTGATTGATGATAGATGTTAAAAAATTAAACATAGCCTAACTCCAGTATCAGGAGCACTGGTCAACACCTGACATATCTGATGTTAAAAATGGAAATTGCTGGAAGCTGTTGTGAGCTCAATGCATGGCAGCAATCACTAATAGGATTTAGCATGTGTGGTGACTAAATACAAACAGAACAGTCGTACCTTTCCTTTACAGAGCAAGCAGTCCTGTTGGATTGCCTGGGGATGTAAAACTAGACTGACAGACTAAAAAGGTGTTATAGAGGAGGCACTGCAATGACTCATGAATCAAGGGCTATATCAGTAAGGAAACAGAAAACTAAAAGAGGAGAAGCCTGGTTACCAAAGCAATTTACAACAATATCACAAGTAAGACTGCAAATTTTGAAAGTAAAAGCCTCAAATGACCTTTAGAGAAGTACTTGCAGTACAGATTGAGAAAGCTAATAACAGTGTAAGTTTTATCACTAAAAACTCACATAAGCAAGTCAGAAAAAAAGAAAAAGTATTTTAAGACTGATTAAAACTTGAGCTAGCTGGCCAAGTCAGTTATAGTAGACCTAAGCATAAATGATTGAAGCGCTATCTAGCTGCTTCATCCCTGGTGACTGAGAAGATGTTAAAACATTTCAAATACACTACCAGAAAAAGTAAAGCGTGTGTGGTTTCACTCACTTACCAATAAGAGGGAGCCCAGCACCTTTGATGAGACTGACGCACTTGCTGTCCATTACTAGTGGCTGACTGCAAATAGTAATAGATACAAATCTGTGCATTTGAACCTATCAGCAGTCCTTAAGAAGAGTGCAGAGGCATCTGACAAAACCATTAAGACTTTTCAAGAGTATTAACTTGCTTTCTCACAGTCATGTTAGAGGATCTGCTTTTTACATTGAGCCTGTTTTAAAAAAAAATCTTCAAAAGACTCACATTTGTTTTGTGATAGCAAACTAAAGGCTGCATGTTTACATGTTGTCTGGCTTGTTGTCTTGTCAGCTCTTTCTGTCTTCTTGTTCACACCTACCAAGATGTGTCCATCAGCTGAATACTGAAGGTGCCCTGTGAAGTTTTGGACATTAGTTTATACGATATTTTTTGAAAAAGTTACTTTGTCATGGCCTAACAAACATATCAAATGCATTTCCTACCTCATAAACATTTGCAAAGCCTTTTCTTGGTTTGTTTTGAACGTTTGGAAACTTACATTTTGTTCCTCAGCCTTTCCTCTTTTAAGCTTTCCTCTATTGTTGGTACATTGTTTGTTTTTATTGTGAATTCCCTTCCCAACTGTCAATGTGCAGCAGTGCCTCTGCCAAAGTTTGAAACCCAGGTCATTCACCATCATGCTCTTGAGGTGCAAGTGTGTTTGTATGCATGTTCTGGTAGAGCATGAGGTACCAGCAATACAGAGACTTTTTCATAAAAAACATTGCTCAGCAGCACCACTAGTGGTCAAAAACTCCACAGGGTACCTTTAAATTTGATGCTGCTTATGTTTTAAAAACCTCAGCTCACACAAACAGCAAATTACAGTTGCTTTGAGAAAGGGCTAGGACAAACAGAGTAGGGCTAACAACACTTTATACAAGGGGATCTGAAATTGAAAGAAACCTTCCTTATCAGAAAAAAATGAATACAAATCATCTTGAAAAGTAACAGCGTACAAACTTTATTCTAACTCTCATTAACAAACATGTCTTTGTTTCATGAGATGATACTTATGATCTCTGAGTGACAGTTTTGTCCCAGAATTTTACTAGTTCATCGTAATAGACACATCAAAATGTGCATCACAACTTATTTATTGGCCTCCGACAGAGGTCCTCATTTTGAGGAGAGCTGTTCAGATTACTTGTGGAATTTAAGACAGCAGGGTGCTACAGTGGTTAGCACTGTTCCTCACAGTGAGACGGCTCTTGGTTCAAACCCACTTGTCAGCTTTGGCCTTCTGTGTGAAGGCTGCATGTTCTCCCTGGTTCCCTCACTGGTGATTCTCTGAATGTGAGCTTCAGTGGTTGTTTGTAAGTTTCAGCTCTGTGATGAACTGGTCACTTGCTTAGGTTTTCCCTGCCCCTTACCTACAGTCAGACCGATTCCAGCTTTTGCCCCGCTTGCAAAGGATAAGCAGATATACACAATGGATAGAAGGACAGTTATAATGCCTTATGTGACTAAATTATTTTTTAATTTAAATGATAAAGGTTTTACTGTAATGGCTTTCAAATATGTGAATCTTAAATAAAAATATCAGATATTTGAAAAAAAAAAAATAGTTCCAGGCCACAGGCGTCACTTACATATTCATCATTTCCCTAGAGCATTATTCTTGTTAAAATGGAAAAATTGATAAGCAGTTACACTATCATGAGACTCAAAAACTCTCCACTGAAATCCAGTGTGTTTAAAATATTTCTAAAGCTAACATTAGGCCTTTGAACAAAACAATAATAACAATAAAACATGAACAGACAGGTAAACAAGCAAATAAAATATGAAAAGAGGCTCAAATGTAATTGCATATTGTATACTTTGCAATTTCATCAGAGACATTATTAAAAGAGAAGAATGCTATTTCCTAAAGTTCACTTGACCGTGACAACACAAACTTTCCCCCTGTTTTTTCAACCTCAGTCTCTGGCGTGGGACTGAACACAACATCATGGCATAGTTGTAAATTATAAAACAGTTTTTTTTTTTTTTTCCAGAAATATGTGTTGATCCTTATTGAGTGCATTTACATGGGAATTCATATGCTTATATTGTTCATTATTTGGTTAAAACTATACTCCACTGACATAAATGGAAGCTTGTATCATATCGTGTTTATTTTGCAAGGTGATCTATTTCTTTTCTGTGTTAATATTTTAATACTGTGTTTATTTTATGTGTTAATCTGGCTTGTCCTGAATAAGACTTGAATTTGGATTTATTGGTTGTGTGCTTGTAGAAGCGCTGATATTGAAACAACAGTGTTTACATCAAAATGGCAGATGTAGTCTGAGAAAGCCCATCAGATGTCACCTTCCTTTAAAACTGTGTGTCTATCATTCAAAGAGGGGAACTTTGAACCTATCCAGGTAGCATTTCTTCAGTCATTTCTGTTGAATCCTAACACCAGTATGTTTTAATGAGCCAGTCTAGCAGGGTTACTATGAATCCGCACAGTTTGGGACTGAAGACACTAAAGAAACCCTGTTCTAAGGGGACGCCTCACCTTGGTTCCAGTGTAAATCTGCCCTGACCGTGGTCAACATTCAGTGAACGGGACAGACAGGGAGGGGAGGAACGAGCACTGCGAATGAATGTAATGCAACGTGCCATTTTCTAACCTCAAATCGCAGCAGAAACTACAACAACAACAACAACAAACCCTCAGATTCATCCTGAGAGGTTTTTGCTAGCAGTCTGAAAACTAAAGGTGGATTTGTTCTTTCAATGCCATGTGAAACAGGGGGCACTATGTGAGCTGGTCTGGCATTTGTAATGTAGATTATTTGTCACTTGTCTTTCTTTCTGGTTAAATAGTAATTACTCTTCTGGAGCACAATAAATGATTTTAATATGCTGATATGTTTTTTTTTCTTGGGTTTTCATTTATTATTTTCTGTCACTGTCTGTTCTTGCAGAGTTGTCCAGTTGGACACAAGGAATCACTCCTACAACTTATTTGTGCCCTGATCATATTGTTTTCCTCTTTCATCTGTAGCATGCACATTCAAGGTTTCAGAAAGGTTATTTATTGCCACTTGATTTCACAATAATATCAGCATCTCAGACCAAAATAAAACCAGAACACCAGGCACACTTATTATTTACCGCTGTTATAATGCTCACTTGAAAGCCACCAGACCCTTGACACAAACTATCTAGCAGATCAACATAAAACACACAATTAAAACTCAGCAGAAAAAACAAGACCCTCACCAAAACTGCCCTATTTTACTTTCAACTAAATAACTTCAGTGCAAAATGAGTCCTTTATGACTACAGTTAGCAGTGATAATATTCTTGAGCTTTGTTCAGTGTTGAGCAGAGGGGATTTGGTGGACAGAGGAACAGTTCTGTGGCTGTTAACAGACAGCTGTTGAGGAAGCTCTGGAGTAGTCGGGGGCAGAGCTGGAGCTACTGGAGAAATAAATACACACAGTCACACTAGAGTTTGCTCAGAACTTTGGAGCTGTTTGCTGGCAGGAAAAGAGCCAGAGTTTTTTTCCCCCTCTTTTTTTTTTAACGTTTTGGATTAAAAAGTGAGTTCAATTTCACTTTGACTTCTCAACCTGTCTACAGCAGCAATCCACAAAGGTGCCAACCTGAATGTCGGGTGTTATAATGTAATTAGCCTTTCATCCATGTTGCCTGCTGACTGAAGGGAAATTCCTCACCTTATGAATGAACGGAGAGGAGAAAGGGAGAAGAAAAAAGTTTGAGGAAGATAAAGAAAGACCTTGATCAAAGGCTGATCTCTGGTAGATGTTAACTTTAGTCAGAGACTGACCTGAACACAAACTCACACTTACTGTTTGCTAGCTAACAACTAAATGTGAGTTGGGACCAAGGGGCAAACTCCCCACTTCTGCATTGAAGCCAACCAGAAGGTACAAAAACTTGCAATTCCTTGAGTGACCGCTTGAGGCTGGCTCCAAAAGGGAGCAAATTCTCATTGGAGCCCATGTTAAAATGGACAACTTTAGAGCAGAAATAAACATATTTACAGCCTGGTTCAAAAAACATTTTGTTGTCTACAGCTTCTCTACCATCTCATGAAAACTCTGAGGGGGGTGAATTTTTTTCTAACTCATTTCTTTATTTTAT
>JAPZDY010000021.1:1969965-1993444 GCA_029783645.1 Ctenochaetus hawaiiensis
CTTATCAAGAGAATTTTCACTTGTTCCATTGGCAGATTTTTTCGCTTATTACAAGCAAAAATATCTTGTATTAAGTTTTTTTTTTAACTTATTTTGAGAGTGGCCTTTTTTGCAGTGTGTTTGATGGGAAGAAAGGATAGCTGAGTATAAACATCATAGCCGTACCAATGCAAGTGTCCTTGTGTGTAGAGGCAAAAGAAGCGAAACTCGTGGAACTCTCACTCCTTCCCTGCCACCTCTATGTTGCATTTCACCTGACAGTGTACTCTAAAGAGAGTGCAGAGCCTCAGATGACTTTAGTGGTTGTGAGGATGGTCAAGTGGTTCATTGTGTGACCTTTAGCAGATAGGTCTTCGAATATGAGGACAGGTTTTAAAACTCTAGTACCTTGTCCTAGCAGTGTGCTTTCTCATACAAAGTCCTTCAAGTTGTACAATCCCACCATTGCTGCGCTCAAGCTGAGTTGCAAGTTGGGGGGCATGAGGGGGTGCTCATCGTTTCTGATGAAGGACCAAGTCCTCTGTGCAGACTGGCACTGTAGAACTCCACACAAGCTGGAGGATTCTGCAAACATAAAGAACCAATTGGTAAAGAGAAGCTAGCCACCACACAAAACAACATACAACTTTTAGGAGTTCATTTTACATATCACTTTAATGGCTTATTAAATGCACCCCATTGAGATTCCTTGTAAATAAAAAAAAAAACAGGTTAAATGCATTGAATTCTCTGACGAAACTTTATTAAAATGGGTTTGCAATGCACTAACATGACACTGTTGTGAACATAAAGGAGTCATTATTAAGGTTTTGAACTGGTGTCTTTGAGTGCCATTTGCTCAATTATTCTAATAAAAACATCTGGACACCAGTCTGTGTAGACTCTCTGCTGCCCTCTGTGCACCTCGACTTTCCAAAAGTGATGAAAACACAACAAATTTAGCAACTCAACTGTAGCATAAACTGACCAGTTTCTGAAAATGTTGTAAACAATTACCAAATATTTGTACAGCTGCCAACAGTGTAACATCCAAGCAGCGCTTTATTGTGACGGAAAGAAACAAAAAGTTCCAGACTCCATAAACTTCCTGTAAATGCAAAAATAGCAGCTCTCTAATGCAACTCAGTCTATTACTAATTTGAGAGGTGGCTCTCAAATTAGTAATAGATGTTATGTTAACCACATAGATGAATTTACTCCGAGAGGAAAGTTCTATCACTAGAAATCTAGGAGTCTTGGAATGTTTTAAAGTTGTACCTGTATAATAACATTCACTTTTGCACCTAACAGAAAACTGAAATGTATCCGTTCTTTTAACCAAAAATGCAAGTAATATCCCTTGTGGCCGGACATATAAAACTTGACAATCAGTCACCATATGCATGCATACACAAAGACAGATATATGCCTGCTCTTTCTAGTAGAGATTTCAATAAATGATCTAAGCAGACCAGTTGCCTTTTAAAAAGCAGAGACTGGAGGTAGCATACCATTTTTATGCTTTGTGTGTGTGTGTGTGTGTGTGTGTGTGTGTTTTGTTTTTTTGGGGGGAGGCGTTTACAAAAGCAAACATAGTGTCCTTCTCATGAGCTGTCCCCTCTGGTAAATGTGTATAAAAGAGAAAAATGTAAAAAATTTACAAGCCCCACCTGCAAAAACATAGATTTTTTCTCAGGCCGCTGCCTGTCTCTGTCTGTCTCAGTGATCAAACCAAATAGCCAATCGTGCTCGTCACGGCCCCATGCTCACAGGACCACATTTGGGCACATGGAGACAAAATGCTGCTTGCAAGGGGATTTTTCTGCTCACAAAAGCAGTCCTGTGCACTTGTATCATGAATTGGCCAGGTTTTTATGTTCACTGAGTTTGACACTAAATCAGTCCAATACTTTTAATCAGTTATGTAAAACCACACATTATCTCAATAATTGTGGAACTGAAACTGCCATTTCCATTTCAGCGGTTGGCCAGAAAAGGATGCAAAAAGGTCCATAGATATTAATACTTGTGCTGGCCCAACTGCTCATTAGATCTGCAAACAAAAAGAACAAAAGTACAATATAACTGATTGTATTGTATAGGTGAGGTTCTCCAACTGCATCAAAACAGAGGTATTTATGTTATGTTATTATGTTTGGAGTACCCATACCACTCAATCACTGTATATATGTAAAGGACTGAGTTGCATTTCACATCACAATCATTTTCATTACAGATCACTGCTGATTTTTTTTTTTTTTTTACTTTTAACCTGCTTTCCAGGGGAAAACACCCTGAAGAGCAGAAACAAAATGGCATTTTTATTTCTAAAGAAATAGTTATGGTTAATAGTTACTCTATATTTGAAGAAAAAATGACATAAATATCTTAATGGATCTAATTTGAGGCAGTGTGAAGCTGGTACACTGAGATGCAGTTGGTAGTTTCTCTTGTGCTACAAATGACCAAACTACACAGGGAACCATGCTCATGTAAGTTCAAGAAAATAAGAACTATTTTCTTTTACATTCAAGTGCAGGGGATGAGTTGTCTTGCAGCTTGATGATAAAAGTCATCCTTTGGTTACACAGAATTGGGTATTTCTGTTTGTAGACAGCAGATAAATGGGTTTTTTTTTGTTTGTGTGTTTGTTTTAGTTAAAGAGGTAATTAGAGTATTTTTATTCCGGGGTCTGGATTCTCTCTCTGCATTAAACCTTTATTCCACAGTCTACAGAGTTACAAAATGTAGCTTCCATTGTAGCTTTGTCATTTGAAGAGGTCTGCATCCAAAGAGACAAGGAGATGATTCAAACCCTCTGTTTCATTTAATGCAGGGCTTACCGCCGTCACACTCCCTCAGTTTGCCACTCAAGAGGAGCAAGTCACTGTCACCAACACCTCCCTTCTCCAGCAAATTAAACTAATGTGAGTCACTACTACTGATTATCTGATTTTGTAGTGTTAATTAAAGCTCTGTTCCATATTGACAGCAGTTGTGCAGGTCAATAATAGGTTAACACAGGCAAATCTAAAATGCCTGTTTCACATGAACAGTACAGTATTATTGATGGAATGAATGATGAAATTGACACTGACAGAGAAATTTAAAATGAATGTTTTACCCAGTATTTTCAATCGAGGCTCTCCTCGAGTCATTAGTCAAAGGGGGTTTCTGCAGACATGTAGATTGACATTGACCAGAGGAAGTGTTCACTCAAAACTGACAGTTATAAATGAAAGCTTGCTGAAGCACAGTGTTTTTCAGCTCCCGGTAGTTTTATGAAGGGGATCTGCTTTTATTTATGCTCAGACATTATAAAGATTAAAAATGGGATGAAGAGGGTGCTTAAAAACCCAAACCGTCACCTCCATAATCTCCAGCTCAATAGGCTCCGTCTGAGTGAGAGAATAAAAATTACAGCCTGTCAGGCATCAATGACATAGAAAAATGGGAAAATAGTGGACTTCTACCATCTTTTCCTTTTAGATACCCACAAAAAAAACTTACTTGTTGGTCCATTTAACACAAGGTCACTCCCCTTTAGCTAAGTTTGCTGGAAAATTGAACCTACATTTTCATAGCTGAGGAGCAGCACAATAATTTAGGTGAAAGCTTAATTGAGCTGAGATTTTTTTTATAAAGTAAGCAGAGCAAAGGCAGGTGCGTGCCCAAGAGCTGTATGGAGAATAATATTTCTCTATCAATGTTTCAGTTTTGTGAGCATGATTTTTAATTTATACTACTACTGGGAAAAAAAAAAAATCTGCAACTTAAGTCTTATTGTACCACATAACTGTTGCACATTGTCTTAGCATTTAGGTTTTACAAGTCTTAATAAAAATGTAAACTACAGACACTAAGATATAATAAAAGTAGTCCAAAAGCATGACTCACTGAGAGCACTTTACATCATGAGGTTAAGTCAAACAACATAATGACAACATAAAAAAATCTGAAGTGTGAGGAAGATTATCTAAAAAAAATAGTAATATATCTTTATAATGCAGCAGCCAAATAGTTTTTTTTCAGTCAAACCTGGTTTCTGGTAAAATAAACATTGTTAGATTTTTCCGGTTTTCACTAGTTTGAGGAAATAAAATTAAAGAGTAATAAGAGAAATAGCTGCATAAAATAGTTTGTTCAAACAGCATTTTTTTTTCTGATGTGTATGTGGGCTCCGTAGGACTTTTACAGGGAGCCGATACACTTTAACAAAGGTGTATTGCATACTCAGAACAAGTGACAGTGGATTTACAGGGTGATAAAAATACAGCAAAGGTGAAAAATAATATTTAAGGACTTAAAAAATACATGTTAGCAATACAAGAGAACAGCATTTCAGAGTAATTTAGCACAGACCTAATGGGTTACACTGAATGATGAGAATTTTTGAACATAATAGGTTCCTAAAAAAAGTTTCAGAAGGGTTCTACCACTTACAAATGTTTTAATGTTGTAGCTGTATTTTATTTAGAATTTCAACGTTGATCTGTATCTGGAAAACTGGGATTTTGCACTGTTTTACGGCATCATAACGGTGGTAATAGTACACTTAAAATGACATAGTTCTTAAATTCCAAACCAGCATAATAACTTACTAAGTAACATCTGCTAAATAGTAGAGAATGACTGTTTGTGAGTCTCATGAAGCAATTAAAGGCTAGACGTTTAGATGTAATTAAAATGGAACCTGCTTGTAGAAGTCGGTTTCCCCTTAGCTGCCAAGCTAATGCTTAAATAGACTGTCGACTGGACTGCTGCTCAGCTCAAAGTGCTGTGAAGAAACCCATTAAGGTGATGAGCTTGAAATATTGATATGATATGCTTGACAGTAGGCTGTTAATGTGGGTAATCTACCTTTTAACCCTTGTTAGCATTAGCTGTTGGACATTACTTGCATAGCTAACATTAGCTTAATACACAAATCATTTTTTCGCCTCATTCGGTGTTTGTCTTTCGTCGACGGACTGCCTCACTATTCTCTTGGTGCAGCAGGTAGACACCAATTTGTGATACTTATATTTTTATCAGCCGACAATTTAATTTTGTATTTTGACCAACACAACACAAATAATTGAACTAACGTTAACCGATGACAAAAGCTGAAAACTTAAAATATTTAGCCTGCTGTCAGCATCAAAGCTCTTAATCTTATGAAGAAAATAGGACACAAAAGTGACAATTATTTTTAGGTTCATCAGAAAAACATCTCCTGGATCGAACATTGCATCTGTTGTCTTGAAAAATGTGGGTATACTGAGGTTAGAACAAGGTGCCTGTTCAAATAATCAAATAATTCATGCATCTTTGTCATATACTGTAAACTGGTTTCTGCGAAAATACAATTTTGTTTTGACCAAACTCTTGAAAATATGACATATTCAACATGCAGCTGGTGGTTTTTTATGCCACTAGAGGTTTGTTTAAGAGCACTAGTCTTTAAGTATATGTATTTAAATTTAAAGGGCAAAACATGTCTTGTCTATCCCCCCCAACCAAACTGTCAAAACATTCAACTGAAAGTCAGGATGTTGAGATACTCATAAAAATAACCACTTAGTATCAGCCACAGTAGGGAACTTAATGCATGGTTACAGGCTATTTCAAGGCTATTTTTATTCAATTGCTGTGACTGAAACATCTTTAAGTGTCCCTTTAAGCCACCGCATCTGCCAGGCTTTTCTAAAGGCTTCCTATAGATGTTGACACAGGTGTAATTTCAGTGGCGGATGATATGTTAATGTCATAATTGGCATGTTGCCTGGAAGTGCTTGGATCCTGATGGACAGCCACTTTACAGGGGTGTAATGCACATTTCACAGCCATCCAGTGGTTATGACACTTTTAACATACAAACACTAAGGCCATCTGGTTTAGTTTTTTATGAGCTTAGTGAACAATTCATGCATTCAAGTTGAGAAGTACATCAGTCATCCCTTTCAGCAGGAATTACAAGTGGAACATATCGAGAGATTTAGGGCAGAGGCATGGCACTGAGTGAGAGTTAGTGTCAACTTTTAGATGACTTAAGTCCACATTATTATATGTTTTCATTGAATTGATGACATCTACTTCATTCCCTTGAATTGATTTTGAAATTAGCTTCTGTCTTTATGTAAGACAAGACATGGAGCAGTTAACTGACTGTTGCTTGGAATTTATGACATGACTATCTTCACCCTCTACAGAAGAATTTTAATGTTCATCTTACATTATCTGTACCTGATAATATATATTACACCTTTAAATATATATGGATTCTCACTTGAACCTTTTAATTTAGATAGATTTATGTGCCTGTGGTTGTAAGATTTCTGACTTTAGCTCCTCCATTTTTACAATTATTAAAGACACTATGGCAGACACTAACTCTTGACAGTGATAATGAAAGCAACCCATCTTCTGCATCAAGTTGTTTTCTTTTTTAAACAAACAATTGTGTATGCCATTAGGATAATTTATGCTAAATAAAGAAGGAACAACTTCACGCTAAGTTAATTCTTATATATATATAAGAGTTTAGGAAAGTTAACTTCTGTCTAGAGCTTTGATGGAATTGGAGGAAATGGAAGATCAGTACTGTTGCAAGGATTAAAAATGTGTTAGCTGTTCTGCTCTAAGAGATGCAACAAGAAAATTAGAGGATTTCAGTAAGCACAATCTGTAAACATCCACACAGTTCTTAAAAGATATATGATCGGGGCATCATAAGTGACAACACTTAGTGAGTTTTCCCTGCATACACCACATCATCAGTGTTGTTACTGCGAAATGTGATGGCATACAGTTTTCTTAATCCAGTGGATTTAGAGCAATGTTAACATTCATTTAAACTGGTTTCTGACCACCTGATGAATACAAATCCATCACTGAGTTGTCTTTTAGCTCTGTTTTGGTCTCTTCCAAGTCCTGACAAAAAGGAAAGAAAAGATCCAGCTTTTTAGCTTTCTTGATGCTCCACTGTGTACAGTTTATTGCAAAATAATAACATATAAACAGAGGGCAAACCATCTTAGGCTGCAAATTTTACTCTGAACTTTGACAAAAAAATAACTTAATTAAAAACAACTGACTTTAAAAAAGAAAAAAAAACATATAGTCAGATGAAAACCACCCTTGAGATCCTGAGAACATTTATGATGTTGGGGTTTGTAATGTTTGTGAGCTACTGATATAAGTTGACAAACTGGCTGTAAGATGAAATCATAATTGTAATGAATAACAAAGTTGCAGATAAGTTCGTGCAGGAACTGATACTCATGTGTCATGTGAGTCATGTGTTTGTCATTTTTGAATAGGTATCTACCTTTAGGCAAAGTTCTTGGGAGCATATACAGCATTTGTTTTAAACAAGACAAAAAAGCGCTCCATACTGTGTTATCATTGTCCACAGTCAAACTAAAATTACATTAAAAGATTAACATTAAAATAAAACATTAAGCTAATGGAAGCCCACAGGCTTTGGAAAACTAAGTGGAACTGCAGTATTGCGTGAATCGAAGATGTTCCTGTGGCTTTGTTGTAAAAGTGACCACTGTCACAGTTAACATAGTCATTTGAAGAATTATGTATAGAAAATTAAGATTAAAAATTTGCGAAGACATTGCGAAACTGTTGCATTACCCCCAGGTTTCTCTTCCAGCTACATGCTGCACTGTGCTTGTTAGCTAGTTTATGTTAGCAAAGCAACTACCAAGCAAATCATATGAGCATCGGGCCAATCTTTTTGGAAATTTTTCACCATTGGGGATTTGGAATAGCAAGCTTTAGGTACAATGGGCATAACAGAAGGATGAAAGAGAGCTGTATGAAGGAGACCTACAGAGTCAGGAATTTTTCTTCATTACAGCAAGAAAAATACATGATATGACTTGTTATATGAATCATTGTGTTAAAAATAGATTTATGTAGTTTTATGTATAAACTGTCAATCTATATTTAAAAAAACAACTTTCAAACCACAATCTACGACTTGTCTCACTAAAGTTAGTGTTTCTAGAGTTAGAGTTAGGGCACGCCTGAACTTTTAACAGCTGAACACAAAGACCACACACATCAGCTAATGGCTCTGATTTCCTATGCATACAGTTGGCAAGTTTGGTATAGGATGTCCTGTTTAAACTGCTTTAGCCTGCTTATCTATTCTGCTTCCTCTGCAAGCCATTTAGCAACACACCTGCAGCCCATGCCCTCCTTTTTATTCTATGTCTGACTTGATCAGTTTCATTTATGTTGTCATTGATGCCTACTCTGTGCCTGGCTGTTTTCTACTGTTCTCTCTGTTGGTTTTTAAAAAACTTTTTTTGTGCTCTAAAACAACTATACTCAATATATCTGGAAACTTGCTTATTTTTTATCTACTTCAGTTTCTTAAAACAAATCTGAACTTTTCTTTCAAATTTAATAACACATGTACAATCTGGCCTCAGCCAAACACCTTTACCGACATTGTTATGATGAGCTTTGGCATTGTGCTCCGGAAGGCTAAAAATAGCTCATGGCACCTAGGATGGATTGAAGGCGATGTGATATCTGAGAGGGAAATTACTTCAGCTTAATGAAGTTCATAACTCATTGCTCACATGCAGTCCACTATATAGCACACTTTCTCAATCTGCGAGGACAGATTAGAGGGCACTACACTCACTTGTAGAGGGTAATAGTTCATTTTTTCTTGCTGGCTCTTCCACTGAGACCTCTTTCCAGCTTGACCCAGTTTTTGAGGGAAAATTATGACTCAATCATTACTTTTAATGGTTGTTCAATCATTTTAAAATGATAATGTGTTTTGTATTTTCTGTGTGTCAGATGTTCAGAAACTCTTGGGGCGTATGTGTGTCTAGATGTTAAGACCCCATATGTGTTATTAACATATGTTATGATGAGGTAAATAACATAATATGCGATTCAGCCGTGGCGGGAGTAATACATAGATACTTAAAGCACCATTTCTGTGACATAAAAATACTAACCTGGCATACACATCTCTTTATTCAAGATCATACTTTAGTAAAATCTAAATAGTATGTGTTGTAATGTGAGGTAAGGTGCCTGTGACTGACCGATACTTATAAATAACCAGAATCTTAATGTTGTAGCTAAAGGATGAGCTAGTTTTACCTTCTTCATTTACAGTAAGGTTTACTTAAGTTGTACCCAGCCTATAGATTAGGTCACCCTAAAAGAAAAAAATACTATTGTAATCTAAGATTGACAAGGGCAAAAGTACAAAATTGTCTGTTTTCTTTTGTTAACAGAGTTTTACATCTCATAAGCCGCAAACTGCTGATTAAATGAAAACATCTTAGAGATGATGAGTAAGAATATTTTCTACCATGACTGCTATCAGCCCACAAAGTAAATAGTTTTGTAATCAGTGGTTAACTTAAAAAAAAATATATATATATATATTTTTTTTTTCTTTGTATCATAATTATTCCTGTAAAAGCTTTTAAAGGAACTTGCATCTAGAGAAGGGAAAAGTAAATTTCCCCCTGAAATACAGGAGTTACAAGTATTGTAAAATAGAAATTTTACAGCACGGTAGAGGTACCTCAAAATGTCACTGAAATGCAGCACTTGAATCTCCATCAATGCAACTCAATGCTTTATGGCCTCAGAGACAAAGCTTCTATTTCTGTTTTGGGCAGGTATTGTGAATCATCTTCCAACCTTCTCAAGACTCCAAATGCTCAAAAATCCTTTTGACAAAGGCATTTGTAGCATCAAAGGCACATCTGACAACATAAACCCACAAAGAATGTTTTATCAGTGAACCAAAGAGGGTTAGTGTAGTTTTTCATAGGGTTAACCGTTTCCAAATGGTTGGGGTAGTAGATTGGAAGTGAAGGGCGTGCTCCTGGGCGAGAGAGGCGAGAGTGGATGAGAGAGCGGCCCTAATGCGGCATCTCATTACAACCTCTGTCAGGATCCCTCTATTCCACCATCAGCTCCCCTTAACTTGGTAAGAGCCCAACTGTCGTTTCGAGTGAGTGTGCCGCCAAGGAGGCATTTACAAATAAATGAAAAATGTCACATTTGATTTTACTCCTCTCGGACTGCGGCGCCTCAGCTTTGTCACAAACTGTCTTTGTTGTTCTGGTCTCTCGCAGGTCCCGCTCCCGGTTGCCGTGGATAGGTTCTGGCAGGTTCAGGCCCTCTGCGTCTCTCCCAGGGTAAGCCCGCAGACAATGACCTTCCCTTAATGTTGTTGAAACACTGATTCCTCTTTTTTTCCCCCTTTCTGCTTCTCTCATCCTTGTCCTTGAATGGCGTGCGAGCGAGCAGGAAGTTGGAGGTGGTTTGCGATGACGGGGAAATAAAGAGCTGGTAAAATGGCGTGGCATGTCGTTTAGGGAGAGTCAGCATGGTATCGTCTTTAACCCTTGGCTTTGTGGTTCGCCTGGGATGCCCTCGCTTTCGCTGCCGCCGCCACAAAGGCAGGGAATTAAAGAAACACTGCACCTTTTTGATCTCGTATGTTTGCTGAGGTTATTTTATTCCGTATTTTTTGGAAAAAAGGTTGCTTTGCTTTTTTAGTGATTCGGGATTTAAATCTTTGAATCTTTCTGTGTTTTTCTTTGCAGCGCTATATCGAAGCTTTTTTATAACTATTGTAAGATGTTTATCCTACGTGGGAAATTTTATACTTCTATATAGCCGATGTGGCAAGAACATTATTTACTATTGTTATTATTAAGAAATTATTAATAAAATTAAAGCGCTAAGGTGTCATTTCGATCCGCGAAACGCGAAAAAGCTTTGTTAATAGTACGAAAAAATAACAAAATATTCCGCCAAATTAAAGGCATTAGCCTTTTTTAGCGATGGATTCGAAAAGATATATTACGATTTTAAATTTGTACACATCGCACCATGTCTACATTATGTATGTCTGTAAAACCACAACAAATATATCACTTTCTTTTGATCACACTCATTCATTTGACTGTGCAATGCATTGCTTTAAATTGTGAAGCCATTTTAGACTGTGCCTCACAGTGTTAATCTGTTTCATCCATTTCTACCTACCAAACAGTTTTCTGATCCTTTTAAGGCATGTTTAATCTTATAGGAATTTTAGTACGGGTACGAGGATTTTACTACAGCTCCATGACACCGATAGTAATAGTCAGTTTGGAAACATGAGGTACTATTGTGTGTGCTTCTATAGTATACACAGACCTCCATATATCCCATAATACCTACTACAGCTTTCAGTCTCTCCCAGAACAACACATCCTCAGCATGAAGGGGAATTTCTTACTGCTCTGCACCGTATCAACATCAAACACTGGCATTTCTTTAAGTTCTATTCTTAGATAAAAAGCCTTCTATACGTTATTGTGTGATGTTTTAATGTCATGTTGCTAGGATCAATCAGCCTGCAGCACACCGACCCTGCTGAAGCAGCCAAATGCTTGTTTTGATGTTGAAAATCACCACAAGAAATGTCTTTTTCATTAAGGATTACTTTCCATCAGCCCGCTAATGCAGTCGCTTCAAAGAAAACACCTGCACACCACAACCACTTCAGATTTGTCATCCTGTCCTGACACATTCATACCCCGAACACATGTCTAAAGACTTAAAAGTATGTATAAATGTATGCTTTTATAAGTTGTGACAAGATTCTGCGCTTTTACCTACTTCTAACAATTCTCATACCTCTTTGAACAATTATTTGAAAACAAGTGTGTTGCAGAGAAAACGCTTTACTCACCTGCTGCTGCCCTCAACCATCCCAGCACATCAACTGGTGTATGCTCCATAAGGGCACTCAGTGAGGTACCATTTGTAGCTTGTAGCATTTTTATGGTGTACAAATGCCCCATGCAGGATTTTTGGAATGGGTTGTTAAGCCTCTTTAGTAACACTTTAAAGACAGTGTGTAGTGGGTGGGATGTTGTAAGGAGGGGGAGACAGACGGCCTGTTATAAGATCCTGAAGGCAGGACGCCGCTGCAGTTTAAAAGCTGTTAATGATGCATGTCGCTCACTGAGGAATCAGCGGACCACAGCCAGCAGGTTTTTTACACCAGGCATGTGTGTGTATGTGTGGGTCTGAGCAGGACACCTGTTGTGCTCTCTGAAGCCAACCCTCCATTAGGCAATGAGACTGAAAACAAGTAAAGCCTTTTGTTGAATAAAAGTGGCACCGCTGTCTATCATTGCTGCAATTTTGAAAAAAAAGCAAAGCTGAAGAGCTGCTGATGAGAAATATTGAATTGACTTTTTAAGTGATAATATGAAGGTTATTTATAAATGAGTAGCATGCTAGGTGGATGTTGCTACTTTGAAGATATGTTTGTCACTTTCATTTTTTATTGTCTTAAAGGCATGACAGAAGCGCAAATGTAGATGTTTGTAGCTTTAGTATGCAAAGGATTTAACAGCAGTGACCTGGGACAGTTGTTCCTGGGAGACTTGAGGATACAGTGATAATATATATACTCGGCAGCTTCCCACACAAATCTGGTCTTTTACTGGGCTGGCTGAATAGCTCCATCAAAGTGGGGTTAAATTCCAGCCTTGAGGTCATTTTGTCAGATAGAGTTGAGGCAAGGTTATATTGATTTTCAGTCAATGTTCAGACTATAGCTTCAAAGGTGACACTTGAAAACATGCAAGGCCAAGGTACTGAGGTTTTATTGCAATAACATATTCATAACATCCTGTATTTTGTTGTTTTCTGGATAGGGGAAGAAAAAAAAACAACTTGAGATGCAGAACTGGGAATGCATGATCTTTAATAGTAGAGCTCTGAGGAAATTGTCCTTTAAACCCATGGCCTTTCACAGTGCAGGCTATTATGAAAAACATGGTGAATTAAAGGGTAAAGGGCTACAGCAGATATAAGCATACTTGAAGGCATATCACGCGGTCTTAGTGTCACATTTTCTGATGATCGTATTTGTAATACAATTTATGTAACCATTTTTTTTTCCATGTTCAGCCAATTTGTCAAGATTTCCATCAATGCCTCAACTGAAGCAGATTTCAGTAGTTACTGTTAGGGAGGAAACTTGGACTCAGTACCTTTTTGTAATTAAGAAATGTAGACTTCAGGGGGCCTCTCTACCTCTTGAACACAGGTAATCATTACCAAAATTGATCTGCTTCTGATGAAAATCTACTTGACCTTTGGCATACTGGTAATCTCCCTAGCTTCATCAGTAGTACTTTCCTTGACCTTCCCTTTTAGAGTCTTTAAGTCTGTCCTCTGTAAGCAGGCACTTTTGGTAGTAGCATAGAATAATAGTTTTTCACACTGGCTGCTTACTGTAATGTTTTCCAGGATGTATAGTCTAAACTAATGGTCATTGTCATTTTTGATGTTTTTCTGGTGTATAAACCATTGGTTCTTGATAGATTATTGTATAATGATCTATGACTTCCCGTTCTAAAGTTAAGTGATGCAGACACTCTAAATCTACCCAACTCTTTAACTCTCAACATGGGATATGACATCCCATGTCGAGTATCAACATTCTTTA
Source organism: Ctenochaetus hawaiiensis (assembly GCA_029783645.1). NCBI lineage: Eukaryota > Metazoa > Chordata > Actinopteri > Acanthuriformes > Acanthuridae > Ctenochaetus > Ctenochaetus hawaiiensis. The sequence goes on from JAPZDY010000021.1 coordinate 1,983,443, forward strand.
TAGATAACAGACTTCTGTCATTTTTATTTGTGTACCTGTGTAAAGGATGTTCATTCTTCAGACTAAAAAAAATGTGTTAACTTTGATGTAAACAAGTGCATTGTATATAGTATATAGGGGACTGTAATATGAGTGAACCATTAGTTTAAAGTATAATGCTTTATTCTGTTCTTTGGAGTTTTTGAAGTGTGTGTTTTGGCATGCAGTTATAAATCAAGTGATAACACACTTAGAACTACCACTGTTACAATGCTGTCACATATTTTCTAACACTAGAGAAGTATATCTTGCCAAAAATTACTGTGAGAATTATTCCCCTTAGATGGTACCAGTGATTTGGGGTCCTGGCTCGGTGGCTGTAAGTGCTTCAGTATCAAACCAAAGACAGTATATTACACAGTGGACAAAGCAACAGTGACATCAATCATTGGTTTGTGGAGAACCATTTTGAAGTTAGTAGTTTGACCTCATGGCTGTTGCCATCTTGTTGTTTTAGAGCCAAAAGTGACCATATGTAGGCAAGGAAGTGGAGCTGGGAGGATACACATGGCTACTAATGACTGCCTGACATCCGGACCCTCAGCTGGACTCTCAAACTGTCCATGCATTTGATTATGCATTACATTATGTCCTAATAATTTGAATGAACAAATTCTATAAAAGTTCATGTTACTTACAGTTGTCATTAATGGGGATATTAACTATAAAGAAAAGAACTGTTCCGGCTCCAGTTATAGCTCCTGAAGTTGTCATTTGTACCAAAATTAAGAATCATGTTTTTTGACTTTCTTTACATTATACAAGTGGACCATTGTTTTTTTTTATAGCAAACCTTTTTTATCTAAGTTTTCATTCAGCCAACTAAGTTACACAAGACAAGCAAAAATTTTACATAGCCAGATTAAGTTTTCCTTTTACACATCACAAAGACAAGGTAAAGGATTCTACTGACCAAGATCCTGTCTTCAGTCATTTTAAATACAGATGCAGCACCTCATTGTAAACTGCTGTCAAGCAATCATCTACCTGTGTGTCACACATAGTGGTGAACCTCGTCCCACGCTTGCTTCCATAAAGGATGCTCTTTTCATGCTTAATAATGATACCATCACCTGTTACCTGTTACCCTTTTTACTTGTGAACTGTTTCGAGCAGCTGTTTTTGGAGCTTTCCACAACTTCAGAAGTCTTTTGCTCTCCCTGACCCAACTTGTTAAAAGTATGTTATTGGTATCAATTCAGAGTGAGCATGTTACAGAAATTGTGGTTGATGCTGTCTAAAACATTATTGTTTTGGTAATGGTTTCAAATGAGGTCAAGTCAAAAAATGATCACTTATGTTCTCAGCTGCATTCCAACTTTTTGTTTCACCCATTATATCACCTCTGTATCCACCTGCTCTAAAAACCATTGCACATGAGATTTTGACCCTGAGATCACTAATGTGGAGATGAACTGCCACCGATCTCTACAATAGTGCCCTCATTTTTATTTTTTGATGAAACACTTTTTTAAAACATTAACACCTACAACAATGTGTCTTAAAGGATAAGTATGTAGGTTTCAAGTGATTCATTGGCAGAAATGGAATATAATTTTCAAAACTATATTTGCATCTGTGTAAATCAACTGATTACAGGTGTGTTCTGTTACTTAGAATGAGCTCTCTATATTTACATTAGGAGCTGGCTCTTCCTCTGCCATGTTGTACTGCAAAGTATCTGCGGTGACCCATAACAGACAGACAAACCAAACACTGGCTCTGGATAGGGCCTAAGCCATTCTTCACTGGTTCTGAAGCCACTATGGGCTTTTGCAGTTTAACTGGCAATGTTTGTTTGCTAACTTTGACTCTTGTCCTCACATACTGTTCTTACAACTGGTGATTTTGGAAAGTGACTTTTCGATTAGTCCTGAAATCAAAAGTTAGTGTAACTTTTAGTCACTTTAAGTGAACTTTGTCATTTCAATTAGTTGTTAATTTTTGGTTGACTACGACTAAACTCAGTTTAAATCAATGAAAAACAACTTAGTTTTCAGCTATCTTTCCTTTTTTTTGTAAAACAAAACACTTTTTAGTTGACTAATAAACCTTAAGCTTAGTTTTTATTTATACAGTTTAATTAAATATCACCTTACTGCTTTCAAGTGAGAACTGATTCAACCAAACAGAACCAGTGCTGAAAATTGCAAGATTACAAGTTAGTATGATTTGCAATAACGGTATGATAAGCCTTCATTTGTAAAATTAAAGCAGGCAATATATTTCATTTCTGTATTTTACATTTGACTCAGTATCACTCAAAATACTGACACAACAGATCAGTTCCTCATTATGTGAACACTTATATATGTCAGACTACATATACACAGCCCTAGACGATAGTTTGCAGCATTAGTCTCAGACGGCAGGTCACACCCTTTTCATAACTGTAAACGGTCTAAAAATGTGTGAGAATCACGCATAAAACATGCTGAACGTGGAACTGAAAATGCAGCACAAGAAAGTGGTTGAGCCACACAGTAAGTCACTGTCAGCATTGTCATCTTTAGAGATGATGAAGGCAGATTTGGTAAAAGACTTGGTTGATGAATGTCACCGAGCACAGTACAACATGCTTGGTGTCCTTTATGTTGACAAAGACCTTGGTCGGTCTTGGAGAAAGAGGTTAGAAGTGTGTATGTCTATGTGTGTGTGTGTTTTTGTGTTTGTGTGCGTGGGTGTGTATGTGTGCATGCGCCTGCGCCTGCGCATGTAAGTGTTTGGCATATGAATGATGAGCTCTTTTCACTCAAGGTGACTTTTAAGGGCTCATCCATTTCTTCAGTCATTGTCTCCCATTACTTGCTCCAGTGCACCACTTATGCTACACACACAAAAGCAATCATGGTCTGTTATCTGACTTAAAGATATACTTTAACCTATTTTGTGGATGGAATACATAAATGTTTAAGAATGCATGTCAGAAATGTTAGTTGTTTTTTTTTTAATTTATCTCTGGCAGCACACTTACAGCTACTATCAGCAATAAAGGTGACACTTTTATTTAAACTGGGCCACTGGATTGATCTAATTATAGGTGTGTTAAACAAAGTGCTACATGGTCGCATGTGTTTGTTGCCAGAGGGCATGTTATCGCTGACCCTACCCTGCACTGCCCCTCTTTATGCTTCCTATCACTACCACTGCCAGATACAAACGCTGATGCCCTTCAGTGACGCATGCTTTGTACATAACTTTTAACTCTTTAGATTGATGGTGATTTGTCTGAAGTCAAGGTTATGCTTTTTTCTGTGATATTTGCAGTGCAATATGTGTATTTTATACCCAAAATGGATAGGTTCAGTTGAAGTGTAGTTGATAAATGAGCATGATCAATGGCTATAGTATTGTAAGAGGATTAAGCAGGGAAAATGGTGCTGAAAGACATGATAGTTAAACAAAATGTTAGGCAGTCCATTGATAGTTTATGAGGTTCGGTGAGACCTCTACAACTGGATAAAGAGTGGGCATTAAGAACGTGGCCTGACGACCAGGTTGACCTAGCATCATCTCAGGCTAACAGGCCTATAGGCAAAAAAGGTTCTGTTTGTATGGTTAATGTGGGTGAGTTGGGTGAGCTTAGCTTAGATCGGATTGGTAGTTGGATGAACTTGTTGATCACTTGGTTAGGTTCAGATGCTACGAACACCAAAAGAACACAACTTGGAAAATAAGTGACTTGGGTTTGAGTCACCGCTTCAAATTAAAAGAGAAGATTCAGGGTAAGTTAAGTTTATAATTGAGCTTGATGGATGGTAGAATAATATTGGTGAGCCAATGCACAGGAGGCCTGGTAGAGTTAACCCTCAGATAAATGAGACTGTACAGATTTAGTTAAAGAGAAGTTGGGCCTGCTCAGTGGTTACAGATGTGTTTAATGTTTTGGTTCTCTTTGGCAGTTATAGCAAAGGAATTCATATCACAATAAGATTTTTACTATCTGAGCTTTATAAGCTATGCTGCTAAGATAACAACATTCAAACACTTAAAGTGAGCTGAATTATCAAATCGCTTTTTGAATTGGAGTGTTTTATTCATATTGAATCTGAATGATTCACTTACTTACTTTCATTCTCAGCCTATTACATAGACTGTCACTTTCCTTTGTACACAGTTCCCAATTTAGGCCTCTAATTTGCTTATTCAAACATTTCTGGAACAGTGACACAAATTCTAATCGAGTGTATTCTACTTCACATGAGTACAGGAATATTGTCTGTATAAGACCATCTTACATACAAACTATAGAGTGAAAGGAGAAAGGGCTTGTTTTTAAAAGCAAGAAGTAACATCATTAAACCAGAAGGACATATGAAACCAGAATAAAAAAGGGCTGCATTTTCAAAATCTCTTTTAACATTCCATCTTATTTGGCTGATGTAATGTTTTGGGAAGTTTAACCCACTCTCTGGCTGCAGCCACAGCAAAAAACCACCTATTCACCTATCAGACTTAACCTGAACCTTAAAACCCCCCCGAGGCCCCTGATTAATGGACCCGTTTGACCTAATAGCTCTGTGCAGAGACAGATTTAGAACAAACCCATATAGTGTTTTATGTACCTGGATTCAAGATGGTATTTTCTTTCCTTGAGGAAACATTTTCACTGTGTTGCACAACACTACTTTGACACAAAAGGGCAAATAGACTGTTTTTGGTGTCAGCCTGAAGCGACAGCTCCCATCTCTACGATCAACAGGCTTATCAAATGTATAATCTTCACAGTGTAGTTTGTAACAACAGCTCAGAAATACATGAAAGCTCTCAGTATTGGTGGTATATCTGTGTGAGATATAGGCAATGGATAGAGAATGTGTAACATATGCATATTTTTATTTTAAATTTATTCATTTATTATCACTATGATGTGAAATAGTTTCAAAATTGCCAGAACTTTGCAACATCATTTAGTTTAACTTCTATAAATGTCTTGAGATAAATGTGACTGTTAACTTGAAAGCTTTATTTTCTAGAGGATAGAGAAAAAAAAATATTCCTCCCAATTATATAGAAATCCAAAGGTGAACTTGCTGAAGAAGTCTGTTTTTCTCGTCCTGTGTGCACACCCAAGAATGGCATTGGTTGATCCATTCAACATTTCCAGGGCTCTTGATATTTTCACATCTGGCAAGACCGGCACTGAAAATGTTATTATTGATATTCATAGTACCTCTGTGATGACTGCATATTCATAGTACCTTTATTATGACTGCTATTCATTCACCTTGTATTTGATTTGTTCAGTGGTTTATTCATTGTTAATTAATTTGCAATTCAGTAACAGCAAGAGGAAAAAAAATAACAATAAAAGGGTTTGTTGTCTCACACTTTTACCCACTTTTACTTTTTGCTGTCTTTCTATTGAAGTTATTTCTATTAATTTTTTAGCATTTGGGAAACCCAAATGCACTTTACTTAAATCAGTTTAAATGCCAAAGACCAAGCAAGTCCAGAGGGAGTTTTGCACTGCCGTCACAAGGATTATTTGATGTTAGGAGGATATCCTCACAATTAACTAGATTATGCTCCAGGTTTATTTGGTAAATTGATCAATATGTTGATTAGAAACCTAAGACAACTTCAAAAATGTAACATGAACTCATACATATGAATTAATAAATGCGGTAAATATGATATATTTCATCACATTTTATCAGACAATACGATGAAATTCTGAATTTCCAAAGTTCAAAACCTCAACTGTCTGATTTCATTACCAGGATAACTGACATGGTGAAGAAAGCATTTTTGTCACCATGTATGACAAGCTACAACATCCATGCAGTAATCTCCCTCACAAAAAGGTTAGCTTTGCATTATAATTGCCGTTGACATTTTCCATTTAAATTACACACCAGGGCAAGTCATGCTTGCTGGATCTACAGTGTGCAGGCTGACAGAAGCCATCTCTCAGGGTCCTTAGCCTCATTGCTATGGTCTTAATAGACTGTGCTTGCATGTGTAACAGATTTATGCTTAAATATCTCAAGGTGATTTGATTAAAATAGACTGTTTAAAGCTTTTTTATGGTAATTTTTGTTATAATCTTGTGACAGTTTTGCACCTGTCTATGTTAAACTGTCATGCTTGCAAAGCTTTCTCAATTCTCCCAACACTCCCTGCTCTGTTTCTTTCTATCTTTTTCTATCAATTTCTCACTCTCCTTCCCAGTCTCTTCTCGACCTTATCGCATCCTACAATAACACATAATTCAGCAGCACACCTGCGATCCGTGACAGCTGAGCCCCTGGCCTCATGCAATACTGTCACTCAGGTACCTAACTGCCATTAAACAGCATGACCCGCCGCCCCATTAGGCTTGAGTCAGATGGGAGTGTCAAACTATTCTACCATGCACCACACTGTTTGGCAGTGACGTGCAGATGTGGTCTTGGAGGAAGTGCAAGTGGCTTTTTAGTTTATAGCGACATTAGGGAGGGTGAGAGCCATTCTTTAGACAAGGTAGGCTTGTTCAAAAAATCAAAACAAAACATGGTGTCAGAAAAATAACCCATAAAGAACAATAAAAAGCTGTTCAGTGCTCCTGTTCCTGTGCTCATAGGAAAACAACCTCATAACACGCCATTTTAGCGTGGTTTCGTAGAGCTTTTATAGAGCTGACAAGGTTGATTTAACACTTTAAAAAAGTAGCTGTTTATTCAATGACCACATTTATCTTTCAGTTAAATATACAATTGTAACTCATTGGCCTGTTTGTTAGCTGATACTACTGTTAGTCTCATGAAACTGAAGTGAGATCTCCTTAACTGCACTGCAATTCAGTCCTTGAGATTAAATATACCTTAAGGGGGGAACTGATAGGTTGGTACAAGGCAATAAAACATGCAAATACTATGAGATACAGTCTAACATGGCCTTACAGCTCATAGCAATGGATTGCCCAGTAAAATGACTGCAATGTAAGAAAACAGGCATATCGTTAGTAATGTGAAAGACTGATTGACTTTTTAGTACAAAACCCCCCATCCTTTTTATGTAATATTTGCCTTTCATAGTAGTAACAGCAAAGTTCAGTCACATTTTATGGATCAAAATGAAACCTTGAAGAGGTCATATCTTGTTTTTATTTGTTTTTCTTTTTTGTGTGTTTTTTTGTTGTTTTTTTCCCTGGCCTTTATTGTGTCATATAGGTCGTTTAACCTGTCTTTCTGTAAATTATACACTTCACACTGTGTCTAACAAACTAAGCTTTACTAAGCCGTACCTTTGTTGTTATACCAAACTCATTATTTATGTGTGTGTGGAATTGTTCGGCATAGTTACTTGCTAGACATGCCAACATAGCTAAATGCAAAAATGAACTTTGTGTAATGTTGATTAGCTCCTAGCACCTAGCTTGGTGGTCCCATACATTGATTGTTGCAAAGTTTTAACGTTAGTGGTCTGCTGGACAGTGAGTAGGAGACTATTATGAATCAGGATTTATGTTTAAGAAACAGTTATTGTGGTGATATTCATCTTGGTTGTGCAGCTAGCTGCAAGTAAATATCATAGAAAAAGGTGACTGAAATTGGACCAGTGGCCAATTTGTGTAATTTAACATCAAGTGAAGCGCAGGGGGCTATCAGAAGCTTATTGCATAAAGGAAATGTGTGTTAAGTGGTGATTGATTTGACCGCAACCTCAACAAAATGTCCCATTTCACTATCAGAGTTGATCCATTTGGTTCCCTAACATGTGGAAAGTCTAGAAGGGCTGCGAGAGAAAAAACCTTTTTAACCTTTTTCAAGTTAGGGTTCAATCGGACGGCACACAGTTAAGTCAGTGGAAGCTTTAAAAAAAAAAAAGTTGGTATTTGTAAACTTGCTAGTCAAACTCTGTTGTTAATGAGTGCTTTCTACTGTCTCTAAAAATATCAGTCACAGTCAGGACTGAGCCCCTTTAAGCTCAAAATGTTTGAAAATTCTGTGAAGGGCGGTGGGACGGAGAGGCTAAGAGGATTGGTAATATGAACTTAGAATGGTCAAACAAGGGAATTTGGGAAGTCATTGTGAAGCACAAGAGCCACAGAATGGGGTTAAGACTAGTGGGCAATGGGAGTTACGTCATTAGCAACCACTGGGTAGCCTGTCGTTGTTGTATTGTGTGCAAGTTCGACTGCAGTCTTTGTGGAGTTTAAATTATTTATACATCTCAGTGTTTTCTGCTTTGATGATGTTTTATTCTCTCATTAAATTGGCCAAATTGTATTACTGACAGCTACATCTGTCACGGTTTCTTTGTCTCATTTTAATTATTGATGGTAATTTGTGTTTAATTTTCTAAACTTTGTCCTTTTTTAGTTTTATGTAGTGATGTTAAACATAGGAAGACAGAATGTATATTCATACTTGATCGTCAGTTAAAAAGTTAAGCTGCAAAATCTGCCATACAAATGCATTTTTGAAATTTAATGCTGGGTTAAATGTATGGCTCAATAGCATGATGTTCCATTAGTGTTATTGAACTGATATTTAAAGCAATTTTAATGTGTCTGTTAAATGTATTTATCAGTTATAGTACAGTCTCACATTTCTATGCAGATCTTGCCCTGCAAGGTCTGAGAAACAAGTCTAAAGTTCAGTTACATTGCCCAAAATTTTAAGAAAACTTAAGTGAGTTATTTCATCTTTTGGACAGTGAATTAAATTCTGAAAAGAAATTCTCAAAAATGATATAAGTTGTCCATTTTAATCTCTAAACACAACTCTGTTAGCTGTTGGGAAGTATAAACTTACATAACACTGGTCTTTTTTGGGACTGGCAGCATTAGTGAGGGAAACCTAAAGGACACTGGAGAGCTCAGTAGTTCAGAGAAGTGGTTAGGCTGTGCGTTGTGTGGCCTAATGTCAAGGTTTGCTTAAACTAGCCCTTACTATAGTGGTTGCTCAGCTCATGTTATTTGTTCACAGCTGTGTTTGTTTACAGTTTATTATGAATATGTAAATTAGCTGTTTCACATTAATTTCCCCTAATTATCTTTTCATTGGGTAGTAATTAGTATTGATGATGAGATGTCACCCTTTGCAGTCACCTTCTTTTTTTGTGGGCTTAGATTTTAACTAGGTTGATGGAAGTACTTCAAGCAGGTTCTGAAGCAATACAACTATAATTGTATACATGTGTGAAATAATATTTGAACAACAGCCTCATGGAGAGCCAATGGAACACACAATTTGTCAAGCCATTCCTTTTGAGGGTATTCTACTGAGTAGCTGGCCAACAGGTCAGATGCTTCCATCAGTGTCATATCAGCCGGTAGTGTGTCTCTGCTGAGAAAACCCATGTTCTACAGGTACTCTCTTGGACTGAAATCTAATGATTTGCTGTGTAGTTCACAGAGGCTGGTTCTAATCATGTCGAGGTTGTGTGTCCGTCTTAAAAGGTTTGCTAAGGTGCTGAGCTTATTATCACAACTGCTAAAACAAGCCATGCCAAGTGGACTATTTCAAGGCTGACAATTTTACAAGGTTAGGCAATATCACAAAATTTGGTCACGATTAGAAACCAACACCAGTGCCATAATCACCAAAATCATTGCATAAGAGGTATTTGGCATGATTTATGAGGTCAGTGCATCAGTAATTGGACTACTTGTAAGGATGTTTTTATTCTAACAGACTGACTTGCCTAGTTCTAAATTTTATTTGTCAACTCTTAGTTCATTTTGAATTACATCCATGGTTTAACACAGAACTGCTGTAAATGACAAAATGAATACTCTGTGAATCAGTTAAGCTACTTCTCTTAGATCTAGCTGAGAAGGTGAGTTGATCCCCCACTTCCCCTGTCCAAAATGTCCTGGAGTGGGACAAGAGGAGCTGGGGATCAGGAGCTGGACCTCAAGGTTCTCATGTGTGTGACTGTTTAAAGCAGTGCTTCTCAAATAGTGGGGCGCGCCCCCCAATGCCGGGGGGGGGGGTACGTGTGGCCCCGGGGAACATGCATGGCGAAACAACC
>JAPZDY010000021.1:2033918-2048681 GCA_029783645.1 Ctenochaetus hawaiiensis
ATAAAAATACTACAGCTGTAAAAATATTACAGTAAACATTAATGATATATGATGAACTGAGACCTCAACAGAATGTTAATTAATGTCCCACTGAATAAACATGTGCCCACAATAATGTGGCAACAAACGGTCAAGTATTAGCTATGTGTGTGTCTCTGGTTACGGTATGTGTGTATGAATTACAGCTTGGGTTAGTGTTACACACACACACATGCACACCAACACACAAGCAGGCAACACCCTGCCAAACAGGTTAGATGGGTGCAGGTGAGAGAGGAGGAAGGCCTATGCTAATGTCAGAACACACGCAGAGAGAGAAAGAGAGAAGCTAGCATTCTGGAAGAAAGGTAAACTGACATACAGTCACAGCAGACTAATAGGTTTACAGGTGAGCACTGAGGGCAGACAGCCACCGTAGACAGGTAAAAGAAAGTCATGAAAGTGTAGGTAAGAAGTCATACAGGTAACCAAGCACTGTGTTTTGGAGGCAGAGTGTCAGGTAAACAAGCAGCTCTTCCTGTCTGTTGTAGTGCTGAGGCTAGAGAAACACAGGTGGCTGCACAGAAAAGAGGCTATTGGCCTTTATCCTCTGCTGCCCTCTCTTTGAGACATATACACACAGAGACTGAGACATCTACTGGATCGTCAACCAGCTCAGCTTCGCAAGGTAAATGCATAGATTGAGTTTGTTCAAGGACTTGCACTGAATGTATGAATGTTCATTCATGCTCTTGTCTTTTCTGAGGTGAAATAGTTGCTTCTTCAGTCCATAGTTTGAGGTGTATGCATGCTGGCCATTCTCTGGTTTAAACAGTCATTCGGTTTAAACAAAAGAGGTTGACAATGCATCCCCTATTGCAATGAGCAAGAGTAGTCCACAGTGAGAAATTAAGACATGCGTGCTCTCATATTTGTTATTAAAATATATAAGCTTAATGGTCAAAAGCAAAAGTGAATGTAGCCAAAGTTTAGTTGGTAATTGCAGTTCAATTTCATTCAGTTCCCGAGATACCAAGGGATGGGGGCACATGGCTACACCAGTTACCATGCAACAATCCACACCAGGCCAGCCAGCCCTGTGACTGTGTGCTGTGTGTATTTCTATGATGCCCTCAAGAGGATCGTCCTCAGTAACATTCATTAAGAGAGGGCCATAGGGAGAGTAAAACGACCTGCAGTACAATGTTGCTTACCTGCCGTGGTTTTGTCTTACCGTGTTTTGCATCTGTCTGGGGTAGTATGTACACACATGTACACACAGACTCTCACACACACACAGACAGACACAGACAGGGGGTGGTATTTAACAGGTGTTGTGGCTGCAGGCATCTGGTAGCACTGTATCCCTCTGTGTGTGTCTGTGGTGTGTGCATGAGGAAGAGAGAGAGAGAGAGAGAGAGAGAGTCAAAGTGAGAGAGGAGAGAGAGTGCTTTTTTAAATCTAAACATTTTTCATTCATTCAGGTAAAATGAGCACAAAGGACAGTACATCAGAAGAAATGGGCCCCAAAAGCAATTATTATCAGAATGGTGAGGTTGTAGTTGATGGTAACTAAGTGCAGTACTCTCAAGAGTTGGTCTTTGTTCATTTTGATGGTAATGGATTCTTTAATGTTTCTTTATGCTTGTTTTTCACCACATTTTGTGACACTGCAGACTTTTGGGCACAGGTGAATGGGGATGGTTTGATGGATAGTGATGAAGCAGGTGGTAACACTTTTTCTGTGACAGTGAAATGTTGACAGTGTCACTCAAGTGACTGTTTTATTTATTCATTCATTCTTTTCTTTTCTACTTTGGAGACTCAGAGTGGCTGATGTTCTTGATTTGAAGTAGACTTTAGAGCTGAGTCTAAACCTAAACCTAATTGCTCACCACTTATCTTTGGCATTGTTGGCTTTGAGGTCTTACTCATGTCTCTGCTGATGTCTTTGCTTTGACTCCTTGAGCTGGCTTTCTGTCTCTCTCTGGTGGTGTTGTTTCTGTTTCCTTGTCACCTAAACCAAAAGACAGTTTTTTGACTTGATAGAGCCCTTACTCCTTAATTCATCTAGGCTCTCTGGTTCTGTTTTATTGTCTTTGTGATCACTACACATCAACACAGTTGTTCATGTAAAATATAATTGTCGATGTTAATTCCCATAGATTAAAGTGGTTCCCCACAGTGGCACCATTTATGAATTTGTGCTAGTCTGTGCACTCAACAGTCCTGTAGAATGAATGGGACTTCATCAATTCAGGTTTTGACAGTTTTTATTGATGGTTTGACCAGTTTTTAATTCGCTAAGAGCAAATAAACAACAAAAGCAGGAAGAATGATGTGTTAGACTGAAATGGAAATAATGGTAGGCTTAGTAGCTGACCGAAATGTGAACTATGCCCTTGGTATTTAGGTAAAAAATACCTAATCTGTATTGAGCTCTGTGATTACATCACCACCTACAATGAAAGTAACATCCTGTGATTTGGTCATGTAAATGTCGATAACCCATGGCCTTTTTTTTGAGTGAATTTGTTTTGATTTTTATCCAGACGAATGAAAACAGCAACAACATGCACACCGATTAAATCCCCTGGTCAGATAATATGAAAAGCGTTACTATTAAAAACTTGACATTGGTAAACAGTGTTCATCCACTTTGACTATGTTTGAACACCAGGAATCACTGATGGACACTTGTGTTCTGTCATTTCAAACATTACCCTGTCCTGTCGAACAGGATCCATCCATCAAGTGCAAAACTTGATCTGGGATTTTGGAGTGGAGCCAGGTTTTTGTAAAGATGTGGACACAACAGTCACTGATTTTTGTTTGAACAGAGCATAGTGAAGTTTTAGGCACCTATATGTCACTATTGCCATGAAAATTCAAAGTTATCTCTCTCCTATACCATCTTTGTGGTAATGCTGCAACTCATTTGTTTGTGCTGCATGATTTTTTGTGAGGAGAAATTTCTGTTGGCTAATTAGTTTTTCAATGACACAACAATGACCACTTCCCTGGACCTTCTTCAGTGCAGCAAGTACAACTTTTGTGGGACTGCTCTATAATTAAGCATCTACAACTCACTAAAAGGTTCCTAATCTGTCAGCATTGATTATGTGTTGTCTGTGTTGTATTTTCTGTTCTTTTTGTTTTTCATTGAGTTTGAGCTAACGCTTACTTGCTAGTTCTAGCGATTGCTAGCTGGATGAGGTAACATTAGCCTGTTAATGTAGTTAGTTACTGTCAGACTTACAGTGAGGCTGGTCGTGACCAGTTTATGGTGAAATTATGTTGTTTGTTATGTTGTTTCTTCCATATTATGGCCCCAGCAGTGCTCATTGAAACATTCAGAAGTTTAGAAATCCTTTTGTAACCAATGCTATCAGTATGTTTTGCAACAATAAGGTTGCAAAGGTCTTGAAATAGCTTTTTGCTTTTACCCATCATGAGATGTTTCTTGTGTGACACCTTGGCGATGAGACACCTTTTTATAGGCCATCAGTTGGGACTGAACCAGCTGATATTAATTTGCACTGACAAGGGGCAGGATTGTTTTCTAATTACTGATAAATTTCACCTGGTGTCTTGGCTTTCCGTGCCTTTTTGCACCTCCATTTTTTCATGTATTCAATACTTTTTCCCTGTGTCATTCCATTTTTTAACACATAAATTATGGACATCTAAAGTTTGATTTCTTTGCATGTGTGAATTACATGGGATGTTACCAACATCTGGTGAAAATTTCATTTCAGTAGCACCTTTAGAAATATATTTACTAAGAAAAATCAATACGTATTTTACCCGCTGTATATATTCTGCTTTCTGCTTACTGTTCTTTCCTATGGAGTGTCTTTTTGTTGGTGTATGCCCCTCATGCACCAAAAGGGTATTAATAGGTTGTTGGCTCATTTGTTGTGGACAGAGTTTTGCTAAGTGTTGTGTCTTTTCACCTGCCCAGATGGAAATGAGCTGGTCACTAAATCTGGTGCAAAGCATCTTTGCTCTGTTTGAGGTTAATATATTTTGTACATGGTCTGTGATGTAAATAAATGTTAAATTAACTAAACATTTACCCGTTACCCCTGTTGTTCTTTTAAATTTGCAGTCAAGCTGTGCGCTGCTTTACTCTAACTACGCATATGGGAATGATTCATAATTTCCCCTTTCCTGTTTTTCCATGTTGCTAAAAGTGTCCTGACAGGTCATTAAATCTGGTAAGAATGTTCTAATTAGTTGTTCTTTTAAGGAGTTTCTGTTTAGAAATATGTGTGAAAATGAAATTTAAGGAAGATCAAGCAGTTAAGAATCTGATTTTGAGGAGTAGGGCTTAATTATATCATTTGCTAATTTATGTAGCTACTATGGTGTGTGGCGTTCCATGTGATGTAAATTTCATCTTCCATGTTCACTGGGTTTACATGAGTGTGTGGAATATATGCTGCCCAGCTATTCAGGTCAGATCGAACATTTGTAGAATATATTTTCAGACGTACACATAAATGAATAAGCAAAGCCACCACTGCCATTGTAGGGTGCAGACATTTGGGCCAATTAAGCCTTTTAATTCATATTGCCCAGTCAGCAAAACACCACAGATGTCAGATCACATTACCATACAAAGTTGGGACATTAAAAAAAAAAGAGGTAATTGTTTTTGTTCTTTTAAATTTGCTTTTGTTCTGTATTATTTCCCTGCAGCAGAAAAACACAAGAAACTTGTTACCATTGTTAGAAAACACAGTTCCCTGTTTTCCTCTGAAGTTTTTGTGTGTGTGTGTGTGTTATGCGTAGAAGAAATTAATTTTGGAGCTTGACCTTTTTGATCCCTCCTTCCAGTGTTTTTGTTTGTTTTGTTTTTTCTGGCAGTTATGTGGATATTTTTACTCAAGCTTAAATACTATCCAAGTCATACTGACCTGTTGGGAGATCAAAAACATGTGATGTGTTAGTGTAACCCTTTAACATCTACCTTTTTGAGCCTATTTGAAATAGCTTAATGAAAAAGGTTTTAGCAAAAATTTTTTAGGCCCAAAACTCATATATGCATTGATGAATTCATCACTGGATAATAAAACAAATCAAAAAATATCGAGCATGTCCAAAAAAGACAAAAATTCAAATACTTAAATCTTGATAAGTTGTGCTTGGTCACTGTCTTGCAGCGGTTGTGAATAGGTTAATATTTGTGCAAAAATGTTTAAATCACCTGAATAAACATCTAAGTGATCAGTGATCTATTTTTCTAGTTCTCCACATATTTTCCTGTATAATTTGTTAAATATTTTATTCATATATACTTGTCTTTTATATTTTCAGCAACACGCTTTATGTTTGCACTTTTACACAATGGTATAATATCCCCAGCTTCCTGATAATGTTGTGTGCCTGCTGCTCTTTGATTTTCCCCAGCCCTCTTTTTTTTATCTTAGCTTTTTTCTCCTCTTAATGTCATCTGACATTCCTTACCTGCAAGCAGACGTGGTATCACCTGTCGTTTCTCTGCTTTTTCTTCTGCAACACGACCTGGTGTGTCTCTCAAACAACAAAAGGAAAGAGAGGAAAAGAATGGGAGGGTGGTGGAGAGGGAGGATGGAGGGGAGGATGGAGAGGATAGGAGGCTGGTCTGTCGCACGATATCACAGACAGTCCAGCACGGTCTTTGTTATCTGCTCTCCATGTGGGAGAAAGCAACCCACCGTCTTTATTATCATCAAGCAATGATAAGAACGGCCATGACTACTCATCTTTGCACAAAGGCAAACTGATACCTCAAGGCAGTGTATTAGTGTGTGCACATGTCAGGGACCATGTCTTCAGGCACAAAATCTTTCTTTCTTCTTTCATCCTCTTACAAGATTATAGTGTTGGCGTGATTTAGTGAGATTTTAAGATATTGACAATAGTTATTGTCAGTGGCATTTTGATTGTGGTATATAAAGAATCAAAACATGTCTAACTTTGAAGATCTACAGGAAGTGTTGTTTTCAGGTATAACGTCATGTTTTTCTCCAGATAAACCAGATCCTGTTCAGGTTCATCCTCCTGTGTAGAGAGAAGGATTTTGTAGTACTTAAAATTTACAGCATAACCAATTTAAATACTACACAGTTTGGTTTTTATGTCTCTCTTTCATTCTCTCTTTCTGACCACACACCCACCCTCACATTCCTGTCCATGCTCACTATCTGCTGCCAGTGTCATCCAGTTATGATGCACACAGCACACGGCACAAAAACTTGTGAACAGCACAGGAAATGAAACTTCTGCACTGATTGAAAAAAACAAACATTTCAGCTGAGTTTTTTTTTTTAAATCAATGTCAAAGTATTTCTAGAAAAAAATGTCATAACAGCAAAGTAAATTTTAAGATTTATGAAAAGCTGAGATTTCATGAGAAACATTTTAGATGGCAAATGAGTACTTTAAACAAATGTTTTCAATTAAGAGATGTGTGGAAAATTTAATTTGGCTCTTTATAAGAACAAAATAGAACAGCTGACTGACTGAAACAGACTTGTTTGTTTGATGCATTTGTAATGAATTCCCAATGAGAAACTGACTGTACCTTGACATTAAAAAGTCAATAAATTCATGATAAAATTAAGCAGAACAGGTACAATTATCTGTAAAGTTACATTTAGCACCCTTACAAAACAAAAATAGATGGCTTGTCGCAAAAATATTCCTTTACCTAAAAAACTGAAATGGTTAAATCAGAATCACATTATTAATAAAAAAGAATAGTTTGATGTGTTTGCTCTGTAACATCAGTCAATTCCCCAAATCAGACACAACTAAAATAACTTAAAGTGTGTTTCTATCCATCCGTTTGCTTTTGTGCCCATTTTCCATTTCATGCATAAAAAACATAATGTATTTTGATGTCAGTGTAAATTAAGTGTTAAACCACAACCACAGTCGTACTATCACAAATAAGGTCTATTACCTGACAATATCGCTACACTGATAAAAAAAAATCTGCAACATGGCTACAAATTAGTTACAACATGGCTGCAACAGACTTAGCAAATGACTTCTTACAAACATGAAGAGCGTAGCATATTTGTCAAAAATGATGGCTGACACCATGTGGATACTGCAGTGTTGCAAGTGAATTGTGAAAACAATGCAATATTTGTTCCATTTTTAAGTTTTTTTTATTATTGAAGTTTGATTAATACTTTTATTGATCTCCCGACATTTCGATAAAATTTCTGAAGAAAAAGACAATAAAACCCTCAATGAAGTTTACCTTTGAGTGGACGCCAAAATTATAAGAACATGATTTATAACATTAAGTCTAATTTAATTGATTTATGCTACAGTGTCAATAACATGCATCTTTCCCACAAATTAAATACATAAAAATCTGAAATACAATAAAACAAATAAAATAACCCAAAACACAGCTTGTAGTGGGACAGATGATGGCACATGAAGCATCTTTCATGTATCACAGAACTGCAGAAAGTGTAAGAATTCATTTTCTTTTGAAAGCTGTTGGGAGCGTCTAAGTCTGTCCCTGGAGTAATGTCAATGGAGGACAGTTGATCCTTTGTTGTGCTAATTAAAATGCAATGTAATATAAGATTGGGAAGAAAAAATACAACAACAGCAACAACAACAACAAATGCATGGCCACAATCCTTACTGAGGGATCCCTGTGGGAATAAAGATGCTCAAGTTCAAGCTGTTTGTTTTATCAAGACAGGAGAGTGAGTTTTAAGGCACAAGCAAATATGCAATTAAGTTTTGTTTTGTTTTTTTTTAATGCATGTAGTATGTGTGTCCATAAAAGAGTGATTATTTTTTTATCACACAGCTTTGTTATTATGGTGACCCGGCAGCTAATAACTGCAACTCTCTTTTTACTTACATGTCAAGCTGTGACCTTTACTCTCCTCATTAATTTCATTTTTTTGTGTGTGTGTTTTGATTTAAAAAACAAATAAAGCCTCATTAAATAGTTTGAATACAGATACACTTAAAAACATGATGTCAGTAAGACACATGGTGAACAGAGAAAACTGCTAGATGAATGATGTTTTCATTTTCTCTAGTGTGATGTATGAAAAACAAATAATCTAGAATTCAGAAATGTGAACTTTCTCTTCACTTCTGTGAAATTTGTTTTTAAGACTATGTGATGACAGCTGCCTTAGCTAAAGTTGTGGCCAATTTTCTTGCTATTCCCTTTCACTTTTTAAGAATGCCATCCTTTCCTTAAAGATCACACCTGTGGTGTATTGTAGTAATTCTGTGTCCTGGTGCAAATATTTATCTTGTGCACATGCACACACGCACATAGTGTCTCCAAAGAGAGATGATATCCAAGCATATTATGAATGACAGGAGACAAGATCATTAAACAAACAGATTTCAAATTCTCAGCAAGTCTTGTTCCTTTCCAACTTTTAAGGGCAAATTAACCAAATTAATTTAGTTCCAGGTAGAAATAATATTAACTTTAAATAAAACATTGAATGTTTAGAACCTGTTAACAGACAATACTTGAACTGATAAAACACATAAATCAGGGCAATCATCACCACCTAGATAAACAACATGACAAAAGGTTCAGATTCTTACCTCTCCTTTACTTGTCTTATTTTTTTTCACACATCGCCTTAACAAGCTTTATAATCGCAAGCATATTGCATCATAATACACTTTGTTTGTTTCAGAGAAGGTCAGTGCAAAATGGTTGCCAATAACCAGTTGCACTTATCAGAGCTTTAATTTTTCTTGATTTCTTGATTTTCATGATTTTAAATTTGAAGGCAGAGGGCTGAAAAACTGGTTGGAACATTGGATCTTTGGTTCAGCACTAAAAGCTACTGAGTAATGTCCATTGTGAAGCCACCTGCTGTCACTGAGCCCCATGACAGGTTTCCACTTTATCATCCACAAACTCTTCAAGACAAACTGACACTTTAGATTTTTATTTTTTGTCCAGTGCAAGTAACACTCCTTCATAAATCCTCTATCTAAATGAGGTTTCAGCTTTTTGAATATTTACTTGTTCACCTCAACCCTCCCCTGTTTAACATTTTCTTAGTGAGAATTCAGTCTTGTGTAAGCCGCTCGTCGGGCATATAAACTCAGCTGAAGAGTGTTTACTTTACTCAAGCACATTTGTCCCAGCCACGCAATCTTGTATGTTTTGAGCTGACTCCTGAGATTGGCCTTTCTCATCACTGCAAGTACATCCCCACAAACTAGGCCTGCCACTGTCCCGCCTTTTATTTAACAAAAAATATTAACTGTTTTACTTTTCAAAGTGCAGCATCTACTTTTCTCCTCTTAAAATTCACTATGATGCATAATATCAATAACACATTAGGTGCATAGTGCTTTCTCCCCTACCAGACCTAAAGCTGTGAGGGACCTTCTATAAGAACATGTTAATGTACCAAATGAATCACTGTTAAAATAATTTTGTTTTTCTGAGTTTTTCTCTATTTATGAATTGCTCAATAAGTTGAATTAAACAGTCACTGTATATATTTTTTAAACCATATTACAATATTACCAGGAATTTTAATTGCCTAACTTTTAATCTTGTCCCTTTGGCTGTATTTCAACTTGCTTCAACTCTCATAGAGGTTTTGTGTTTTGTTGTTCATCCCAACCCTGGACTTTATTTTGAGTGCAAAATACCTTCATCATGAATGATTGTGATGATTGTGGTCATTTAAAGACTATGGATTTCCTGGAAGCTATCCGATTTGGATTTCACTTCAACCCGAGCTCACCCTCACCATTGATACAGTTTGTATGAAATTGGTTTGACAGTCAGATGGAAACATAACTTACCTCTTTCTCACTGCTTTTATCTTTCGGCCTGTAAATTGCTGCCTTCAACACTGTGAGCTGTAGGCGAGAAGGGAAAGGGAGCAAATGAGCTCTGAAATGCTGACTTCTTGCTAAAACACACTCAGCGTGACCTTTAGTTAACGGACAAATTGAGCTGTGGCCGGAGCACACTTCTGACTTCAGCCAGTTAAACAGCGTTGGGCACAGTGAGGAATCTGTGTGTATGTGTGTGTGTGTATCAGTTTTTAGATTGGTCAAGTTCATGGGATGGAGGTGAGGATGTTTAGGGGGAATGAACTTTTTATTTACTGTGTTTGTGCGAGTTCATTCTTTAGTTTTGTGGGGTTTTGTGTGTGTGTGTTTGTACAAGGTGTCGTCTTGATCTGCTGGAACCAAACTGAATAATTTGTTCATTTCATTATCTGAGTGACTTGCAGATGTGTGCAGATAGACAGAGACAGTGACCTTTGCTTATGATTTACTGTGTGTGTGTGTGTGTACATGCGTGTGTGTGTGTGCATGTGAGTGTTTGAAGGGGAAAAAAAAAGAGAGGGAGAAAGAGAACAAGTCTTAAGCATCCAAAGGAAATAAGTCAGAACATGAATCATTCTGAATGTTGTATCATTTATTTTCTCGAGGTAAATACCAGTAAATAATCATTTATTTCAATGTATTAGACATGTGAGTGAATGCGTGCCCCATATTAGTATTGAGGGTTTCAGCTTTTCAACAGCTTTTATTTTTAATGTGGACAATCGATCAATATCAAAGAGATCTCAGCAATCACAGTCTGCTTTATCACATGTGATGTTAAAAAAATATGTATTAGATTTCTAATCATTTAGCGAAAGTAAAGTGTTTTTCTTGTGCATATTTCAGTTTGGTTAAAAAAGCTAATGCTACCGTGTGTCTGACCTGCCAGGCTGCAGGCAGCACTGTTGGCTGAAGAGTCATATTGGATGGCAGCAGGGGAGGCAGTACCTGTGCATGGTTCAAAGACAGTTGTTAGTCTCCATTGATAGTCATCATCACTGGAGCAGAGTTTAGCTGAGACTGTTCTATCAGCTTGTTTGTCCTTGTTAATTAAGTTGACAGCCTGCCTTGCTGTTACTCTTGTATCGCTCTGTATTCAGTGACACAACTATAAAGCAAAAGTGTAAAACTGTGACTTTATTTGGGGTATTAGACTCATTACTCAAATACTTGACCTTTAGCTCGTAGTTAACTTAGTAAAGCATTTGCTGGTGAAAATGTGTCTGGCCATGTTCATGAAATATGTGAATAAGTAACTATTGCTAACAAGTTTGCTATTTTAGCTTAAAAATCAGTGACAGTTATTTTATCTAAAGAGAAAAAATTAATTCAAAATGATTACTATATCTCTGTATCAACTGAGATCAAGTGGAGATCCAATCTGGGCTTAAAAAAATACATAATTATTTTACTTTATTTACTTATTTTTAACAGCACTACACAGCTGATTGTGGATCTTGTGTTGTGAATGTCCTTGAATTTTTACAAGTAATTTTCCAATTATAAATTATCATAACTTGTTAACTTGGTGCACAGCACGCAGCAGAAAGTAGAGTGGTCTGTTCTTATTAACAAAACTGTGGTATCAGAACAGTGCAAAGACTTTTGTACTATTGCCTAAACTTTCACTTTCGGCAGTATCCGAGGACCAAATCCCAAATATACACTGGAAACTAACAACTAGTGCTAACACTCACCACATGTCTAGGAAATACATTTTTGATCATGACAAACAAACAATAAGTCAAAAATTGAAAAAAGGAAAAAAAAAACTTGTAGTAACACAAGTAGAGTGAAGAGGAAAGATATCAAACATGACTAAGCGTAGCTTTAACAAAAATCAGATACATCACCTTGTCCCTGGACTTCTCTGCCTGAGTCTGTCACGTAGATTAAAATGAGCAATGCCTGTTTAACAATCAAATTCTATGATTGTATAAAAAAATAATGATCACAGGCTATTTCACAACAACATTAAACCTTTTATTATATTTTTTTTGAAGAGAGACATCTCAAGACATTAAGAGACATCTACTTTTACTTAAATAATTCAGTGTTCATTTAGGTAAAGGTCAAATTATTATTATTATTGTTATTATTTTTAGGGAAGAGCTTATCTTTTTGAAGGTTTATATGTCAAGAGTCAATTGACTGTCCTGCATCCAAACCTTGCTGACCACAATTTAAGAATAGTGAGAAGCTGTGTTGTAATCAGTCTTGCAGATATAGATCAGAACTGTTTTATACTAAAAAGTCGGTCTTGCCTAGGTTTCTTTTGTCTTATAAACTACACATGGCAGGCCGACTGACCCACAGTTCTCTGCTAATGATTTTCTTTTTTGTTTCTTTTTTGTGTAAATGACTCTGATTCCATTTACATCATAAAACCAATTCCTCTAATGAATGAATATGTAATACAGCAATAATACTACAGCAATCAAATGAGCCAGTTCCTTTAAAATCCTACGGTGTAATCCATCTGGCTTTTAGTGATACACAGATGTTAATGTTCTGTAGAAGCAGTTTTGTATTCTCAGTGATTAATATAAAACATTCTACTTGATGAACTTCCAATCTTTGCAATTCAGATGTGTGCCCTTTAAGTTCTTTCACAAATACATTGCTGAAGTCATTTGGCATTAGTTTGGCCTTTTTGAATCTGTCTTTTGTTTTGTTTTTTGGGTAGGTATTAATCTGAACGCTATTCTCTTCTCCTACTAATGTTTACAT
The DNA here is from genome assembly GCA_029783645.1 of Ctenochaetus hawaiiensis. NCBI lineage: Eukaryota > Metazoa > Chordata > Actinopteri > Acanthuriformes > Acanthuridae > Ctenochaetus > Ctenochaetus hawaiiensis. The sequence continues at coordinate 2,046,483 of JAPZDY010000021.1, forward strand.
TTTTTCTTCTTGTTTTACAATAACCTTTTGTGTCTGTTTTCATTGCCTTGTCTCTTCTTGATATATTTTCTTAAATATTCTGTTCTTGTTCTCATTACCACTGTTGTATTTCAGCGTTTGTACTTATTATTGCCTTTCTTGCAAGATTTTTATTCTTTAATTTTCCATATTGTCATACTGCTCAAGGGAGAACAATGCTAATTTTATTCTGAGTCGTGATTTTGCTGATTGGTACAAACTTTGCCTCTTCTTCTTCTTCAACTGAGCCTTAATTAGTCTGCAACTTGCAGGCAACATCATAATTAGATAATTAGATTTATTGGTAGTGGTACTGCATCTGTTTTAAGATTAGAATTTCATTTTGTCCTTATTTTTTTTAGGATTTTATGACTGTATGACTTTGAATCTTAATCAAATAAGCTTGGTGAGACACAATGATTGCAATTAAAGTGTTTAAATACCTAATATCCTCTATCAAGTTTACCTTCTTTGTCATTAGAAGATCTACATGTGGGTGTGTCACCACCTCACCACCTTGTTCATGTTAAAACAGCAATGCGTTCTGAATACAGTCCAGAACTTTTTAGAATCAGAATTTCCTAATGGTGTAAGATCATTCTGCTTTGTTGTATCTCAATTACTGTAGTCTGGGAAATCAGTTGCCACACAGGACACAATTACTGGGCTTTTACGGCTCAAAAAGAACAATTATCATCATTTTCTATTTTGCTGTGATTGGCAACAAATATAGTCTTTGATGGCTGAAGTGATTTTTTTCTAAAGAAACCAGACCATTACAGAAGTAATAATAATAAAAAAAAATAAATAAAAATAAACAAACAAAAAAAGCTATTCACTTAATTAAAACAGAAAGAAATACATAAATACATTACCAAAACCCACAAAATTACATTGAAACCTTAAATGTACCACCTTTACTAACACTTATATTTCACAACAGCTTTCCATGAATAACTTAAACTTCAAGTTGGAGGTGGAGATAAAAAACCTTATATTTTTTCCAGAATACAACTAAAAAATGGCAATCACTTGCTGATGCATCTGCCACAGGCCGAAAACACCAGGATCCTTTAAACTGTCTGTTGTCTCAAATGTCTCAGAGAAAAGATGGAAAGACCAAGATGCACTTGACACTTCAATCATTTCTAATACATCCATCACCATCTGATGAAAGCTGATAACAACATGCTAAACCGCAGTTAGTCTACTTATAATGCATTTTACATTGTACATGAAAAATGCAAGGGTTCATTATTAGACCTAGACATATACACATTTACATATGCAAACTTCTTAAAAGGGTATCACATAGACTCAAGTGAGAAACTTGTACTTTAAATGTACCTTGTTTACCATCCAGACACATTAAGTATAAATATATTTGGCAAGCTACAATCACTTATAACTTGTTAATGTCAGTGCTTCATAGATGACACAAAAGATTATCAGTGTGAACTGTACTGCTGTCTGCCTTCTATTTTGAACCACAATCAAAAACTCTCCTCAAAAACATTCTCTTGAAACTCTGTCGCACCTTCTTTTATCTTAAATAATGAATGAAAATAAAGCCATAGTATTATTTAATATAAAGCAATAAAAGCTGTTGAGTGGGAGTGCTTTTAAACAAGAAGTAAATGTATTCAATTTGCTATGCAGTTAACTTGCATTTGTCCATAAACACATGCTTTCCAAAGGTGGACATCTACAGATAGGTCACTGAGTCCTAGAGATTCTCACACATATCCTTTATCTGAGGGCACGACTTTGCAGTGTAACAGGTCTCCCTTATATTTCAGAATCCACTGTTTATAGCTTCTGTCGTAATTATTTATTTATCTATTTGAGCTGGATCCCCTTAACAAATGAGAGTACAGTCCGACAGACCTTGCATGCGTCTCCGTCAGCATCCAAATCCTTCTTATGATTCTTTTTCTGTTTTCCAAATTGTATTCCTTCGTGCCAAACAATGCAGTATTGCTTTCCCTTGATTTCCTTCTTCCAACCACTAAAGGCAGAGGAATTGCATTTTTCCTACTCAGTGTGTTTATTTTCTGTTGTTCTACCAGCTGCTTCTTTATGTTTTCATCAATTCTCTTTTCATCACACTTCATCTTTTTGGTATATTTTGCAAAAGTTATTCTTAAATCATTCACATATATATATATATATATATATATA
>JAPZDY010000021.1:2048781-2073763 GCA_029783645.1 Ctenochaetus hawaiiensis
TTTTTTAAAAAAAAAAAAAAAAAAAAAAAAAAAAAAAAGCTCAACAAATGTTAGTGAACAAATTTGGTTCCTAAGAGGGCTGACTATTCTTCAATTGCAGTGCGTTGGATTTTTGAGTTAATGAGGAAGCGAAACCAGGAGGCTCCTTCAAAGAATTTGTGCAAATGGTGTGGTTCTCTTGCCTCTCTGCACTTTATTGGACTTGAGCATGTCACTCCTACAGCCAAAGGGGGCAACCTGCAAAAACTACTCTCCCACAGAGAAATGTACGGGCTTTCAAGGCTGAAAACACAATGACACCTGCTGGACCAAATGATGATTTTAGTATTAAATGTTTCCTCCAAACCAGTATCAAAATAGTGAAATTTAAAACACAGTATATATAGCCCAAACCTCAGGGTTTTTTCATTTTAATTTCAGTTGCACGAAATGTAGAATCCTTTGTTTATTCATTGTCATACTAAGATAATATTTTTCATGGAAAAATGGAAAATTCATCATGTGACATCTCAAGCCAATCATTTGCCAGTTCCAGTGTATATATATCCAGTGTATAATAAATCAATCAATCAATCAATAAATCAATCAATCAATCAATATAAATGACATGACCTCTATTTCCTCCATGCTATGATTAAGGCCACTAGACCAAAACATTGGCATTTTGGTTTACATGGCCACATTAAATGGGTGTAACAGAGAGTTGTCTACTTTGGTTCCAAGTTTTGTGTGTGTGCTACCTTCATACCTTTGGATGTTCAACAGTGGAAGCAGATGTCTTTGGTTTAGCACCACAAGAAAATACACTGAGAAGGCACATGCTTTCTACAGATAAATTAGTTTTCAAAACAACTTCCATGTATACTGTCCTGCAGTTATGCAACGCTGCACCAGAAAAAGAGCTAGCTGCCACTGTCCAACCACATCTCAGGCTTTTTTAATAGTATATAAGTATAAAATACAAGCATGACAATTAAAGATGGATATGGTGACCTGATGCTGTGACTCATTATCAAACAAAAGCAAGTACTTGTTTTATGACAACAGAGTTCATTTTTTGCCATGCTGCAGATGTTTGACAAGCATTATAAGCTACCAGGTTTGAAATTCTTCCAGGAGACTGCAGTCCCAAAGTAGTTTGTTATCACAGCAACATTTCAGCATTGCTGGTTGATGTGGAACAATTTGCCCTGACAACTGTCATATGGTCCAGCTACAACTGGATGCCTTCATATTAGTGATGGCACATATTGTCAGCAAAGAGTGTTCACTTGAATCGATGCACTTAAAAACAAGCTTTATGCTTGAAAGTCATGCAGCCAACAACCTGGAAGACATTCCTAGACAAAGCGTGACTGAAAAGTGTATACACAAAGAAAAGTCTACTACAGAACTTTTTAAAATGGAGTCATTATTTTGCTGACCATCTGATAGTAAATTGGCTATGATTAAGTCCTTTTGATCAGAACATGAACATCAACATAAAAACCCTAACACCAGAGGTGTTTGAAGTTTGCAGGTTAGGTTCACACTGCTTTTACCCACAGCTGGTTCAGAAGTTTAAAGTTGTGTACAAGAAGCACAAGCACAAGAAGAGCTCACAGCTTCTTCAGCATTCCTTATTCAGATTAATTAAAAAAAACTATCTGGCATTTGTTTCTTTTCAAATAGCAGTTACAATCTATATTTATACTCACCCTCTCAACACTGTTCACTGATGCTAAGATGCAGCTTGCGAGCGAAAAGATTCCTAGAAAGCCCACTTGGTAGTCTGCCTTTTTAATATACTTAACAGAATCAGAATGTCCATAACCACTTGTTAATTAACTTAATTAACTTTTTTTTATTTGTTTGTTTTAAGATTTTGCTGATAACATTTGATGCTAGTCTAAATATGCATGGCTGGACAAAGTTTCAATTCTGATTGTTAATTCTTCGGTAAAATGAACCTACCAGACATTTTAACAACCTACCTGAAAAAAGCCAGGCAGACTCAATCACTAATCTCCTTTGAATATTCCGCTTTTACATAATAATAATAAGAATAAGAAAGCTCAGACCATTTTTAGGAACGCCACTCAATGCATATTGTCAAATGAATGTTAAAGTATATTGTCATAGCTCCCCTACTGCTTTACTTAGTAAGAACTAATTTTAAATCATTTTTTTAAGTTCATGTCATGACATTTGACATGATACTTAGTGTGCAGTTGGTGTCAGTCCCTGAGATGAAGAGCTTAAAATGGAAATGGAACTGAGTCTGCAAATACAGCACATTTTATTCGTTGACAGCACACACAGCCATGTGTGACAACTTGCCCTGACATGGAACTGGTTGTCACAAGATGTAAAGCGGTCTTTCATCTGTAATAACTTCAACTTCTAGTAAATTATTAAGACTTAAAAAATGCCGTTTTAAGAGAAATCCTAATCTCTTTAAAAAATGCATGTCAGTATGAACATACTGCTGAGAAATGCAACACAAAAAAGTAACAATTAGTTTCAGTCTCCCTTGAGTTTTTTTGTGTTCTTGTAGAAAATTGCCCATGATGGCTGCTGACAAATTAAGACACAGTAAATGGCTTAGCATGCGTGACATGAAGACTGAGTCAAACAAACTGGTTACACACGCACACATGTGCTCTTACACACATACACTGATGATCAAAGACTACTTTGTGTCCACTTCCCTTCCTCCGAGCAGCTCCTCTCCTCCCCAGTCAATTTGACAAATCCATTAGGGATCCATTACAGTGACTTTATGAGAAGCAGCTACATTATTTTTTCTCCCAGCACTGAGAAGGGTCTCATACATAAACCCTGTGATGGTAATGATAGTCCTGAAGGGGGTTTAAGCAATACAGTCCGTGTGTGTGTGAGTACACGTGTATGTACACTTGCGTCTAGACGTATCATATCAATGCATTGTTTTAATTATTTGAAAAATTAAGTATTTTCTAAGCTTAATATTAGCTCTTCTCTTCAGCCTGCTGTTTCTTTGAAAGTTATTTGGACTTAAAAAAATTCATCATTATGCACAGTCTGGAGTTAGTACCTCCCATCTGCTGTCTGTGTGCATAGAATTTGCTCTGTACATGTCTAACAAATTTGTAAGTCCTATTTACTTTTAATTGTTTGGTGCAAATCTTTGATATCAAATTATTATACAATTGCATGCACAGTATTTAATCAGGTGTCACTGAGAGCTACACAAACCAACTTTGTATGTGTCACTTCTCACAGCACTTATCACCTGCAGATGGCATAAGAAAGTTAGTTGTTTGTTTTTTTGTAATCATCTTTTCTGTATCGTAGTTAGTTACTGGCACTGCTTTTCCTCACTATGGTAGTTGCTTTGGACTTGGAAACAGCAGGTCCCATATGGTGTGGTGACAACAAAAATCTGCTTTACCTCTGCCATGAGGTTCTGCTTTCTGTTTGATTTGTTTGTTTGTCTGCTTGTCAGTAGGGTTAGGAAAAAAATGTGAAAACATGTAGGTAGCATTTGCCAACTTTGAAGCAATTTTGAATTGCATCTTAAAGGCAATACATTTGCACTTATTTTTACAGGAACACTTTAAGTTGATGTCGATGTGCAACAGTGTTTTATTGGATAAGCAACATAGAAAGGCATGTTTATCAAAAGAACAGCTCTGTGCTGTTGTGTCATTATTTCAGTTTAAAGATACATACAATGAGTGAAATACTCACTTTAGGCATTCTTCAAAACATCCGGCTTCATTCTCTTTTAAAATCAAGATGTGTTTCAAAACACAAATAAGATTCTTACCCTGTCTGCTTCGTGGAGACATGTATTGTTTATTGAAATCGCTGCCAAGGAACATAGACTCGTGATGCTCTTTTTGTTCTCTAGTGCATGTTAACATCCTAGTTAATAACAGGCCAAGTATGTTGATGTGGTGTTGATCTTTGCAGAAAGTGATATAAATATGTTGTATGTGGACAAAAATAAACATACACGTAGGAGTATACAGATATATATGGTCTCCTCTCAGCCCAGTCTAATTTCCAGCCTGTCAAATACCAATGCTCTGTCAGGCCTCTTGGCATGTGATGCAGAGGGAACCTGTCTGCATGACCTCCTTTAAACCTTGCATTAAAATGCATCAATCAAGGTTGTATCCAAAGACTATTTAACCTGATTTACATTGACATTTTATATTAACACGTGTCTCCAGTCTCCACACTAAGATTGACGGAGATCCACTTGCTTTGTACAGCTGCCCCTTCTCTGGTCTGGTTCTTTCTTTCTCCTTAAAGCTTTCTCAGTTGCATGATTCTGAAAAAGCAGCAAAACATAACAAAAAAAACATGATGGCTGTCATTCATTGAACTGCACAATTTAAAAAAAAACAATGCAAAAATGCCAAAAATGGAGATGAATGCTGTTTTATGCAGCTGCTTTTATATAAGCTGTCAGTGCCACCACTGTCCAGAGGTTGATCTGTTTACAGGAACACAGTCAAGACAGGTGGAAGAGGATGGTGATGGGCACCCTTAGGGATAAAGAAAAGTTGTGGAACCTACAGATGCAACATGAAACTTATATATGCAGAAGATTGTGACCTGGGTGGTCCAGAAAACACCTTTGGTTGGCCAAAGAGCTGGAGAAGAGGGTTACACTGACCATTTGGTATCTAGCAACAGGTTGGTGATTATTTTCTAATGTTATTCTGCCCTCCATCAGTGACAGACACTAACACACACATGCACACACACAAACACCTAGACAGAGAGAGAGGCATCGCAGGTAGACACAAAAGCAAACTGTGCATGAAAATAGAAAAAAAAACAGCAGATATGAATGGAAAAATAATAGTCTGGCAGGTAGAAAATTGAGATTTCTCTGAAAACTGAAAAATGACACTCTAAAACCAGTCAATCTCACCTTGCTGGTGTTAAAAAAAACTTGCCAGAAACAGGAAGTATGTATTAGATAAGCTGAGAAGCTGACAAAAAACTCAGCAGATCTCCACTTAATGTACAAAGCAGGAAGGCTTGAAGGTGTGTTTTCTTGCCACATTATTCAAAAACATGTTTTTATCTTTTTGAGACTACACCCCTCTGAATCCCTCACAATTGCCCAAATCATTCATCCTTTTTTTCCCTCACTGTTTTGCCCTTCAGTTCCATCAAAGTCTCGGCCTTTCATACATATGCCACAAACTATTACAGTTCCTCCAAAATAATATCAAATGTACACCTCCCTGGGGACTTTTTTGCTGCTTTTACTTAACTTGACAAATAGCTTGAGTCAGATGGTATGCTGCTGTGGGTTAGAAGTGATGAAGCGCCAATCAAATCTCTCAAAGTAGAAAAGTTGAAAACTTCACATTTGTGCAAAGTGCATACATGATATCAGCAGCTCTGTTAGAGGCCCAGCTGCTTGACAAAAATGTAACACAGGGATTCTGCAAGAATTAGAGATCCACATTCAAAATATGTACAATATCGTTCATCAAAAAATTCAAATAGAGGACTAAAACAGAATCTCTTTAGCTCTATCGAGAATTTTGAATTCTTTTTTTTGTTATATATGTTTAAGTTCAGCTGTACTAAGATCAACAGCAACTCAGCCTTTCAAGCCTAAATGCAGCTGTTTTCTAAGTTCTTAGAAATGCAACTATACTATCTGCCACTACAAGATCAGCAATGAACTTTGTTCTAAGCCTTAAACATTTTTTTAATATATTCATTTATTTAGTTTTAGAGTTAAAGAAGATCAGACCCAAGCTAAAAGAGTGTTTTCACATTCATTAAGCCCATTTTTCAATGAAATGGCAATGTTGTTTGGTGTCTGAATGTACAAGAAATGATATTAATAAATATAGCAAATTAAAACAAACTATATGCATGTTGTCATAACTCACAAGCTACAAGTGAAAGAACATGGCATATATTCTAATACAAAATTCCAACTAAAATTCCCAAGCAGTTACAAAGTATGTTTCTCATACTGTGCAATCATCTTTGGGGCTTCAAAAAAATGACATGGAATTAAGTATGTAGCTAATTTGACTGTTACATTCAGCTCCCTGTTCCTGTGTATTTATCTCATCTTGCTGATTAAAAATAATTACCATACAACAATGCTGTTTGTGTGAAGCAGTTATAATGAGCACCACTTAAACTATACTGTACTATGATTATGGGTAAATGCGTTTCAACAGTGGCATAATCATGACCCGTGATGTTTTAAAAGACAAGTCAGGAGCCAGTCAGCCTGAATTTGTTTGCTAATTTTCTGTGGAATCTTGAGTTTGGCACTTAAACCCCATTGTATTTTTTGAAATATATTAGAAACATCATAAACACGAAGTTTATTCTTCTAAAGACAGTGTGTTTTTTTTTTCTCTCGAGGGCTTCTACAACGTTGCTCTTTTCCTCCACCTTGCTCATTGTTTGTATTCTCCCTGCTTCCCTTGGTCCTGCTGCAGGGTTCAGAACCTCTGACATTAGCTTTATTAGACTGTCAGTGGACTCAGCAGTACCTGCATTGATACCCGCAGCTCATGTTGCGTGTGTGTGTGTATTTTATTGCTCTGTGCTTAGGTGTAGTTGTGTTTATACACAGATGTAAGCATGTGGTAAGAGTACAGTGTAATCTGTGTGTGTGTTTGTGCTGCCCACAGATGACCACATGGTGTGTAATCAGCACCTGTACCTCAGTGTAGGAGTCACAGGTCAGGGATTAGAGCTTTAAGCTGCTCGACGCTCCCACCAACACCACAAACACAACTGACACAACCAGTGGATAAAGCTGTAATGCTCCCAAGCAGACAAACTCTTACCTGCACCACATCTACAAGAATCTAGAGCTAGATTTGCACTGTGTTCCATGGACCCAGATGGCTTTGTTGAGTGTCTTTTGCCCTTGGTTTACCGGGTACACTCTTTTAAATTGGATGTGAATAGAATTTCATTAAATTTTGTACCTAAAATGATTCTAAAGTACATTTCTACTCTGGCCTTTACACTGTGCACCAAAGAATAACAATTACTGAGGACACCATGACAGTGATTGAACTGTTGGCACAAACTTCAACATGTGCAATTTGGCAGTTTAAATCCTCAAGGACCAGATATCCTCCATCAGAAGCTGGAGGAAGATATATTTGTTTATTTATTTATTCATTTATTTGTGAACAAAGACATTTTTTACATCACAGTAGGAAAAGTACAGGTGTAAATGGTCAGAATTCTGTCAGACTGGCATTGTTAATGCCAGCTGAAAAACTGGGTTTTTCCATTAAGTATATCACAATTTTTTTTGCCAAACTTTCAGAAAATCAACAAAATAAAATGCAAATGAATGCCTGTCTCTATCCACTACTGTTGTGCCCTTTTTAGTAATTGGTTCTTTGGGTAAGCAGACACAAATTCTCTAGTCGGGTGTGAATGCCCTGTTGCAAGAACAGAGGGGGCAACAAGATGACATAACTAAACAAAGTCCAGTCAAGCCTCAAACTGTGAAAAAAAATAAAGGAAACACAATGGACCTATAGCATTTGGTTTGTTACAGTTTTACAGGTTACAGTCTTCTCATCACTTAGCAAAGGTATGATGTTTTTTTTATCCCTTCAGTGGATGGCAAGGCTTCACTATAACTTAATATAATAAAAGCAATTTTACATGCATACATACGTACGTACATACATACATACACACATACATACAGTACATACATATATACATACATGATGTGTCTAAGAGCTAACATGAATAACTTTTGTTGAGCAGAAGAGAAATGGAAGAGGAGAATATGCTTGTCACTTTTTACTTGTTACCATCTTGGCTTCTTTACTGGTTGTTGACATATGTGTAGGTCTAATACAGTACCCAAAAAGATGCTAGTGCAAAGATTTTGTGAGCAAAATTACACATACCCTGGGAGCTAAGCTCCCTCGTCTTTCAGTCCTAGTGACGTCCCTGGCCACTGGTAATGTTTTAAGTAACATCTGCTCTTTCCTTAATAAACCTCCAGAGAAAGTTCAGTCAGTAAGAATACTCCTTTGTAAGCTTACACCTGTATTTATTTCTCTTACCATCTGTCATCCAATCCTCTAATGCATGCTCACTCATAATTCCCTCACTGTCATGTTCTGAGGCTCTTAATTGAGATATCAGCTGTTCTCATCAGCTGGTCACAGCTGTCCAATAGCCACAGCTGCACACGACTACAGTGTTAGCCTATCATCTTGCTGCTGTCTTTTTTAAATATTAATCTCTCTTGACCTCTAGTTTATTCATGCTGCTTTTGTGCATGCTCTTCCATCTCCTTTTCACTGCCAGTCCTCCCAGATTTTTTAATTGGATCATTTCATCAACTTTTCAGTCATCAGCAAACCACCAACATGTCTGGACTCCATGCTGGGATTTATCCTGCTGATGCTCAGTGTCTGATTACAAAATCTCCCTGTTGGGTCTCAGCAACAGAGACTTTCTAAAGACTAAATCATCTCATATTGTCCAACATAATAAACAATATTTTTACTAAATTCACTTGTCTCTACTGGTCAAACTATGACAAGTCAAAAAATCCAACCCTAATTCTGTGTTTGCTGGTAGTAATTTGATTTTGCCTTTATTATGCCATAAGAGAAAGCCAACCTACTGTTTGCTACTCAGCAATAGAGCACAGCAGAGCTGTTAAGAAAGAAGTGCCACTCCATATTTCTCTCCTATTTTAAATTTACCACATTCTCAGTGTTGTGTAATGTGGTACATGGGCCTCTTTCAACCATCATAACCGTCATATATGTGCGTTTATGTTATGAACACTGGTTTGACATGACAGATGGCTCAAAATACTAAAATAACCATGAACGTCACTCAGGCATTGCTATGGAAAGGAGTCATTCAGAGGTATGAGTCACATTTGTATTGAATTCATAATACTTTGTCATTGCATTTGTCAACAAAACACATTGCTATAGCTGCTAAATTCATCCCAAATTGATTGAAAAAGAATTTCATTTATCTTGCACATTCACTTTTCTTAACACAGTAAAAGGAGCACAGATGCTGATGTGTCTTTTTGCGTTAAGCTTGTTATAACTGAAATGAGTTGGCTTATTTCATCATATCAGACACAGGCATGCATGGGGTGTAACGTAAAAAAAATATATGCTACTTACATCAAAGGAGTATTTCTGTTTGTTTTTCAGCAAGTTGCAACATGTGTAGGGTATATGCTGACAGCAGACATAACTTAGTGATCAAGGGACTGTCCAGATGTGCCCTCTTTTCCCTGGAAGCATGTGCCGCCTCACTTGTTTTTGAATGGGCAACCCAAATACGGTGTATTATGAGGTCCCTTTCTAGCCTGCTACACAAACTGGGCCTTAACCAATGAGATTATTTCTGCTTGAAGAACATCGCTGCCTCTGAGAAATGTTTGTAGAAGTAAAACTCCAAATCTGTTGGTTCTCAGCCTTTTGCCTTACATGCTCTCCCTTGAGCATTTGAAGAATTTTAAAAGGAAAATAGATAATACAGCTTATGCCATTCATTGCACTCCAGCATGCTATGATTTCAAGTCACAGTGACATCCATCAGCTACTGGTATTTCTTCAGCTGCAGCAAAACACAACAGGTTTTAATTTATTATTACAACAAGTAAGTTTTCTTTTCTATTATATGAAGTGTCAAATGCCCATTTTAACTCTCCGGAGCCTCCCCCAAGAGGACAAAAACTGCAGGATAGAAATACTAGCTTGATGATGCAGACACTCACCTTCATTTACTGATTGGGTCCCCTGTCACAGTGAGAATAGCTTCAGTCTCTCTTTGAGGGTTTCTGTGTTTGTAAGTAGAAAATGTGTCCCTGGACTTTTCGATTCATTATAAATGATGATCTACCACAGCATTTTTTTTTTTTTGTAAGAATAGAAATCCCTTCATGATTTATAAAAGAGTTTAAGCACGTTTCTGTCTCAGTTTTTTTTAGAGATACATAATAATGTGGTGTGTAAAAGTTCATTTTAAATCAATGGACTAACAGCTGTGCAGAATAAAAAGCAGTTTAATCTGATATGTATTCCATTTTCCTGAGCAGAACTGATGGTTTACTGCTGATCAAGGTTATGTACACTGACAGATGTGGAACAGACCCCAGAAGTTCCAGTTTCACTTCAGTGCTCACGTCCCTTCAAAATGTTCTCTGGCAAACACGTATGTTTGAACAAAGTGAAGCAGGCCAACATGTTCTCATCCCACCTCATCAAATGTCCCTGCTCTTGTCACACTCTTTGGCATTTGTTGATATACACCCTTCAGCATCTGTGTCAGGTGTGCAAAGCCTTCCTGCCACATAGTCTTTTCAAAGACATGGTTTACATTGTTCATATTTTTTTTTAGGTTTAGGCAACATAATCAAACATGGCTGGATTAAAAAAGTACTGGGTTTGGTTAAGGAAAAAAATCTACAAATGGTTAGTTAGGAAAAGGATTGTTGGTTTGACTTCTTCGGACCGGACTACAGTCATGTGTTTTGAATTTTGTCTGTATTTCTATGACACTTGGTCGAGCAACTTGCAATAAGCGACCAACATTTGGTGGGTTGTTAAAGTTTGCTGAAAGCCCATGAGTCTCATACAGATGCTAAAGTGTTCCTTCTGCAGTTGTATGAGACCCCAATGGGGATTAAAAAAGTGGATGCATTTGACGGGGTAGGAGAGAGACCAAAGTAAGCAACCAGGTGTTGCTTAGTCCTGTCTTTAATACAGTCAGCAGTGCCACTACTGTAACAACAAAAACAGTCTCCATTTGATATTGGAACTGTGATCTTTTCCCTTCAGTCTCCATGGTAAAAGATGATTAATTCACAATTAACTCGGGTGTTCAAAGTCCACCCTTGTTTGCCTCGAGCGCTGAGGAACATCTGTTTCATACAAACACACACACATACACACAAAGGACACAAGGAACACACTGATACTCAAACACATACACATATGCGCATATGTGCACATAAAGAAATTGAAACACAAAAGACATGTACACACACAGAGACTTTGTTAGGGTGAGACAGCTGCTGTTTGTTGTTCACAAATTATTGATAGCAGTAAACAGAAAGTTGAGGGAAAAACAGGCATTTCTCATGCTGATGAAATTTTTACGACCTGTCAGCTTATTCATTTCAGCACTTTGTTACTGAGCAGGACGGCATGACAACAAGAGACACATCTCCACCGCGTATTTCCGACGTCGAGGACAGAGGCAAAGAGAGGAGGGAAGTGACAGGAGCAAAGAAAATACACAATGAGGAGACCAGGGAAAGATGGGATAATTCTTGAAATTAAAAAGACACCTTTGCTGGATCCCTGTTTTATGTTTTAAAAATGAATAGGTTAATTAAAATACTGAAACCATTACATAGTCATTTCATTGTCATATGGCTTTAAATATATATGCACGGTGTCCCTCTTGTTCTCCTACATGCAAAGTTTTTAAGAAAGCCAGATTTTTGGAATTGGTAACCAGGAGATATCAGCAGCCTGGAGTCTCAGTCATATCCAATTACAGCTTTCAGTGCTAATGCACAAAGTGGTGTGCTCTTGATGTAGCAAGGTGTTAAGTGTTTGACGGTACAATAAAGTCACAATGTGGTTTATAGCCCAGCTTGGGAGCTATTGTTTGATGTGAGTTTGGTTCAACAAAAAATAAAACAACATTTATTTAAGACAAACAGCAGTGCAAGTGCCAAAGTGAGACAAAATCCCCTTGATGTGGATGGAGCTAGCAATCTGCCCTCTGGAAACTTGGCAACTATTATTTATTTATTTATTTAAAGGAAAAGGAACATTTAAATAGTTCTTTTATTACACTGAACAAACTCTTTCCCAGAAAGGTAGAGGTCAGCATAGGCCAAAACCAAAAAAAATGCCCTTTATGCTGTGATACTGAAAACAGAAAATCTACAGAATAATAAAAGATGAAACTTGTGCATTTGTAGGAAGGTTTATATAAAGGCTGGATTTGAATATGTAAAGCACCCAAACATTATTGCATAAGACTGTTTTATGCACTAAAATAAACATATTGAATGCGTTTCCATTACAAGCACCTCACCTGTTCTTGTTTCATTCTCAGTCACTGTTGTTGCTGACCAGGAGCCTGAACTGTTTCTAAACACATGATTTAAAGGTCACAGTTGGGGCCATCAGCTCTGTCTTTTGCGTTTGTGCCCTCCTTTGAGTGTATGCCTCTTGTGCTTCTTGTGCTAACCTTAGCAAGTCTAGTTAAAGCTTACAACCAAAAGGTTTTTTTTTTTGCAAATGAACAACCCATGCATATGCAAAGCTTTTCAAATTGGGCTGTTATTTATCAACTCCTTCATGACAGTCAGCATGTATTCTTTCACAATATCAGAGTCTGTGAGTGACCTTTTCTACTTTGCCTGGATCCAGGACACACATGGGGAAGCTGTTGTTTTCTTTAGGTCTGTGAAAGATCAGAAGTGGGTGTGGATTATACTTGACGTCATGTTGAATCAGGCAAATGTTGTATTTTTCTAGCCCTCTGTTTATTGACAAAGCACTTGCTGTACTTTGAAAGCACTGAGTCGATTCAATATCGACAGGGTTAGGGTTAGGTTAATATTGATTTAATATTGTACTTTTCATCCCTCTCTTACTCATTCCCCCTGTCTTTTATTGATATATACTTTTATTGCTACATCAGTTTCATGACTGTCTGAACCTACAACCCCCACCTTCTTTCCTCGATCATTCTCAGTGCATATTAACCAGTTTAACCAGCTTAGCATCTATGTCGCAATATAACCAGTCCTCTTGGCCACTCTGTCCCACTGCAACCTGAAAGTTTTTAAACTTTATGAGATAAAAGCAGGCTCTGCATTTCCAACACTGAACACATTTTCACAAACAGCAGGAATTAGAGTGAAAAAGTTTATGAGTAGCAGCTGTGGATATTTGTACATGTTGTAATCTGTTGTTGATGTCATTTTATACAATCGTCACTGTTATTATGGTTTTATAGAATAAAAAAAATACTGCACTGTCTTGTATAAATATGCAAACATACTCCCACTCTGTGTATTTTATAAAGAATGCCATAAATGAGGAGAGGACTACAACTAAATGTAAACATCTGCAAGTGAACTGGGTTTACTAGCACTTGTACTGTGGAGTGTTTTGGAGCCCAGGTAGTAATATCCTTTATACAGTCACTTGTTTCACAAAGTGGGGAACACATGCTCTCCCCACCCCTGCATGTGAACTGCTGAGGAATTAAATCCAGAATAAGTATTGAGATAAAGAATTAGAAGTAGAACATGGCTTTTAAGTGAAAATGCTATTTCTTTACAGAAATTGGTCTTGAGTAAATAAATAAAAATAAAAAAATAAAAGTTCTTGTGCGTAAATGGAATGAGATAAAAGCAAAATTTTGGAGAGACTAACTTACAAATAAACATGGATTTCTTTATAATATCACTGCTCTTGGTAGACACGTAATACAAATTAAAACTGTAAAATGCACAAAAATATTAGTGTCATTCATTTGAATGTTGGCCAGACTGACCCAAAAATTCCACTTTTTACATTTTTTTTTCTTGAGGGAAATAGATGTACAATAGTTCATACATTATTTATTAAAAAAAAAAAGAGGAAACTATAGGGTCAATGTGTAGGTCAGTTCAGTGATGTGTGTAAACAAAGGGCTATAAAAGGCTCTTTTGAGAATTTGAATTAACCCTCAAAACTGAACAAAAGCTTTAAAAGCCAGGCCAGACAAGATTCAAAAAAAGGAATCTTCAACATCTTCTTTCAGGGTTGTTTACCTCTCTCAGCGATATCCTCCTGCTATTCCTGGCCTTTTTATTGACTCCTGCAGCCGCCTTTGTTATCTCCCCACTGTGCTGTCTGGAAAAGTGGCCACCTTAAGTGTGCTTTAGTGCCACTCCTGTTGTGAAGCGCATTTCTGAAACAACACAGGGTAGGCAGGCTTTTTATGGCGTGAGGATATATGGTGAGGAAAAACCCCCTCTTTTACAGAGGAAATCACATAAGTGTTATGTTGCTGAGTGCGTGAGTGCCTATTGTTTACAGTCAGCAAAAGGAGTACATGGAAACATTCAGGGCACGAGAAAGAGAGTTAAAGTTGGGTAATAGAGATCATTCCACTTTTTCTGAACAGATGTTGGGACTGGAGTAAGGATCAGAATTGGAGATGAAGTGATTACAAGCTGTAGTTTCAGGTAAATGTTACTCTGGCAACTTAACTTAGTATTGTGTGACAATCAGTATTTCACACGTGCCTCACCTCTAAATGTCTAAAGGAGTTACAGCCCGTCTTGGGAGAGCAACACAGTGGATTTTTTTTTTTTTCCCAATAATGATAACTGTCAAGATTTTGTCCTAGACTTCCCTGTATGATACTGAGAACCAGTTTCTCAGTCCTAAGAATTTAAACCTGATCAGTGTTTTTACTGCTTGTCTGCTCAGCTTCCTCACACTGACTTGTCTCCTACAAAGTAATTAATGGGAGGACATTTGCAAAGGAATAAAAGTAAATGAGAATTGATCACAGATAACTGTCCACTTACAAAAAAGGTTGTCCAAATGTTGTCCTTTTAACCAACCAACAGACATAAAACAAATGGACACATATGAGACATAAGATTAACTAACAATTGCCTTCAAGATTTAGCTCTTAGAAACTCAAAGTAAGCTGTATGAGTTTTATTTGTTGTAAATTACATTTCATTAAAGCAATGTAGAAAACTTGCATGTTAGAGAGAGATTAGATTACTTAAAATATAATATAATAATGTAACTTAATGTCCATCCCTCTAAGATACTTAAAAAAAATTAAGCATCACAATGAAAATCAGTTTCCTAAAAAAGTTCTTCTAGTCCGTCCTCAAACAAAGGGTACTAGAGACCTCAATGCCGTTAACGAAGCAAGGTGAATGTGGTTCAGGCAGCCCACTGCTTGATTTACATGACATTCTCTCATTTCTACATCACAGTTCAATCAGGAGGGGTAAGTAAATAAAGTATAAATATTCTGATTGTTGTAACAGATGATATGTGGTGATCAGGTCTTTTCATAAAGTTTTTGGCATTAAGTTTCAACAAGAAGATTTTGTAATCGAGGGTTGTCTGCCCAGAGCACCAGCAGGATAAATCTCCCTATGGAGTCCAGACACTGAGTCATGGTGGTGTCTGAAGACCCAGCTGAGACTGATAGAATGATTAAACTGAACAATCTTCTAGTACTAGTAGTAATACTGTAGGGAGCTGGAGAGAAAGCAGAAAATCATTTCTAAAAAGACAGCAGCAAGATGATAGGCTAACATTGTAGGTGTGTCACTGAACTATTAGACAGATGTGATTAGCTGGTGAGAACAGCTGAGATCTCAAAACAAAACCCCAAATGATGACAGTGAGAACATTATTATGCATAAGTGGAGTGATTGGCAGATGGCTGGAGAAATAGCTGCAAGTCCGAGCATGCAAAGGAATAATCTTGCAGAGTGAACTTGAGTAGTTTAGCCATCAGTGCTCTGCTGTCCTTCTTACTGCCACGCCTGCTGCCTCACCACTCACCCGAATGCAATGCTGACACTTACTACTGCTTCTTATATATGGTTTCATAAGCCTGCCACTTCAGCATCCACCTGAGTGCTCCGAGTGTATTTCCCTAAGGAGGAGGAAGTTATCATCATTCCTGACTGCTGAGATCAAACTTGTGTTTAACTGTGGGATGAGATCAGGACATGTCGGAGTAGACTAACCCATAATCGATTCTGCAAATCTGATTTTACACAATAGTCTCCTCCATTTTGGTTGGAAGACAGAAATTAGCTTCTGGGATGGCTGCTAAATGTTGACACTAAAATTAGAACCTAGGTCACAGGAAATAAGGAGACAGTAAATAAAAGAAGGGAGTAGTGAAGATCTAGGAGATTCACCTTTGGTAAATGCAGAGTGACATAAAATGACCATTTTCATATGTACAGCTTTTAGTAGCCATCAAGCTAATATTAGCTAAACACATAAACACTGCTAATTTCTTGAGGTCTGCTTGTACTAAATATATAAATTAGAACAAAGGTTATTACAATGGCTACTGTAATTAAATTTTGTACCTAGAAATACTAAAATGTTTAAAGTTCATGAATCAAGCTGTAACCTCATCTGTGAAACTTGATTTAATCAGTCACAGTTTTTCATCTGTAATGGCGGCTTTTTAACATGAAAATGAACAAACCTTATGATCCCAAATTACTTTATGATGTAATTGAACTGTTTTGTTGTTGTTGTTGTTGTTGCTTGTTTATTTGCTTTTGTTGTTGTTGTCTTGATTGTTTGATAGAGAGACCTCTAGTGGCAGAAATGACACATTGTACATTTTAACTCACTCTAAATCCTTGCGGCAGACAGAGATGTCTGGTGCAAATCCTTTCAACACATCACGGATTAAATTCCACACTAGACTCATTCACATTCCTACAGAGAACTATGTTCAATTAGTTTATCATTTTAAGCCCTTTTTAATACTCCTATAATATTTGACGGGAATTAATGTAGGAAGTATCTTGTAGGGCTTAGTGACTTTACAGAGACCTAAACACATTAGAATTTATTGTACTTTAAATTCATTATATTTAATAAGGGCACTATTAAGCCTTTAACAACAGTTTTGTAATTTATTTTGTAGCTCTAGAGGAGCTATGTCTACAGTGAGATGAATTGTTATTTTTCATTTTTTTATACTGTCTCCTGCTTGGGCATTGAGACTTAAACTTTTTAACTAAGAATCTTCATTGCAAAGCGGGTGTAATGATTTCAAAAGATGTGGGTGTTTTGTCCAGTAAAAGATGGTGTTGTTAAAACAGTTGTATTATTATGTAAAGTGTAGCATGCAAAGTTGTCTGGAATCACTCTCTTGGTTGTTTATGCAGTTGTTGATGTTTACCTGTAGGAGAGTTAGTAGTAGTATTAAAAGTTTCCAATTATTATAATACTGCTTCATTATTATCAGGTGTTGTATCTACAAAACAGATCATTGCATTGTGGAATTGTTAACAGGTGGTGCTTTTTTATTCTTTGTTGAATGTTTAAATGCACTATGCAGAGGAAAATTTAACTACTGAGCATTTAGATAATCAAAATGGTGGTCAGTAAATACAATGCACTATAAAATGAATAGGGAACGCTTTGAAAATAGGTATGTAGTCAGTCACTAAGATGCTGATCCTGATGTTACCCAGCAGACTTGTTCACTATTCATTTGGATTATGTTTAGAAGGCTTGTACACCTTTTTGGACCTGAAAGAGCTATAGTATTTCAAACCCATAACATCTCCTCCTGCCATATAAAGTGAAATAGTTTTCCGCCATATCTTGAAAGTGGCAAGAATAGTATTAAAGCATTTTCCCTCGTCAGAAAAAAAGCCTTTAAAAGACTTCCACTTAAATGTTCCTGACTGAAAATGACTTAACTCTCTCTGAAGCATAGACTGACATAGTTTGAAGTGGTTTCACTACCACAGGGAGGAGGTCAGGGTGAATGGGCTGAGTGTGCATTGCTTTTGACTTTTAGAATAAGAAACTGACTCTGAACTTAAATCATATTTTGGGTCAAATCGATGGTCAGTGTTGGATTCTTGACCGCTATTTTTTTTTTCCTTAACTCTAACCACGTCATCTAAGCTGGTTTATCTTAATCAAACCTTAACAACAGAGCTAGAAGATCTAAAAAAAAATCGTGTAGTGAAAAACTGGGTTATTTTGAAGGGCAGCATAATGGATATGAGGACTTGTTTCTTGGTGGACCCTGCATGCTTCTGTAAGTCTGAGAAAATGGAATTTAACTATTCAACTTCACACCATCAATACCTTTTTTCTCCTTTAACCTTGATTTCCTCTCAACACGCCTTTCTCCTCTCTTTTCCATCTTCTCTTCTCTCTTGTGGTCCCTGGGATTCTTAGGCATGTGTGTTGTTAATAATTCAGCCTAGAGGATGGATTTTGGTCTTCATTTGCAGGAGAAAATGCCTTGCTCCACTGAACAATGCACTCACGCCCAGGCCCCTGACGTGTCTTCAGAGCCAGAAATAGGAAAAGGCTTTTCCCCTTAGATGGCTACTTTCAAATGCAGGGCAAAAGAAAATGGACAAGAAAGACAGTAGCTGTGATTTTATGTTTCCTTTCTCTGCATGCACCAAAAACACAGCACTTGACAAAGAAGTAATACTCTCAGTAGAGGACATTTTCACTGTACAGGTCCAAGGCACCGGAAGAACACAGGCATTTTTAGAAACATCCCTTTTCTTCACTTTAAAGTGTCTGTGATAGATTGGTGGTTCACTTTTGCTCCATTTCCTCTCACCGTCTTTCTGTATTTTGGTGTGTCCATTTTTTCATGACACATTTTCATGTAGTGACACATTAGTTTCCATCAGTTTTGAAGGGCAGGGCGATCAGGGAGGCCTGTCGACTGCTGTGTGTCATACATTATAGCACAGAACTCATTTCCTGCCTGAGTTTAACAATGTCTGTGTCCTCTGAGAGGTGAGACTATATGAGGAAGGACACACCAAGAGGTTCTATGTGTTTCAGATATTGTGTGTGTGTGTGTGTGTGTGTGGAATCTGGAGTGCAACAAGACCAAATATGGCTGGAAGGAAGAGGGAGAAATTCATGTGTCCTTCAATGTGACATTCACTCGGGCATCATGCTGTGTGATTCATTAAGCACGTGTTGGGCTTAATTTAGGAAAAACAGTCATCATCTTTGCTTATAAACAATAATGCTCTATTAATCAAATGCTCTGGAACCCTCTCACTATAAAGTATGGCTTTTAATCTATAACTCTTTAAAACTGGAGCGACAACTGACAGTTTCAAGCCTTTCAAACTAAATGACAGATAAAGTATTTTATCGTTGACCTATAAAATATCACATTATCACTATTGCCCCTATTGGTACTGGCTGAGGAAGTCATGTGATGAACTGCTGTAAATATCCTGGAGAAGACCTGGTGGTAGATGAGTGATGGGATGTCAGTGCCTTGTTTTCACTTTGTGCTCTCTGATGATTCACAGTATCATATATATAAAATATTCAGTCTGTCAGAGGAAGAGTTAACAATTGCAGCATTTCCAGGCCATTTGTCCCCTTTGGTTATTAAAGACTGACTCCAGCAAAGAGTATTAATCTTACATCAGATGAATCAATAATTAATGAAGTTTGTTGTTGCATATTAGGCTGCATGGAGATTCATTCACAGTATTTATGAGTTAGTGATGCAACACATTTTCATACAGTGCCCGTCACTGTAGCCCTGGGCAACATGAGGCTGATTTGTGAATATATAATCTGCAAGTGTGATGACACAGTTTCATCAATGAACAGTCTGCCCACTGTGTTCAGGAAGTGACAGCTATGAGCCTGTTTACTGTCTCATTTACAGTACATTGTGCAGTTTTACCACAGTAATCTGGCTTTTGAAGCTAGTAACACCTACTTTTTACTGTGTAAGTATTTATGTACATAGCATTTAGCTTTCACCTAATTCCCCCTCATTACCTTGATTATATCATTGGTAGATTATAGTTTTCAATTCAAACCAGAAATGCTTATTGTTTTTTAAGCAAACTATAAATGTATGTTAAGTAATCTGGAATTTATAATGTGAAAGTTTCCTTATTGTGCCACAGTTACGGCAAATTTTCACAAACTCTATTTAGCCTCTTTTGTTGCTTCATCATTTATTAAAGATGTAGGAAGAAAAGCAGACAGGCACCAAGAGAAGGAAACTCTGCCACCAGTTTTTCCTTGAAACATATGCTCATTGTGTGGTACCTCAGATGGACTAGATGAAGAGTCCATCATGGCGTCCACTGAAAAGTGGCTTCACAGTTGGGTTTCTGACCTGGATTTGTATGTAGAAGGCTTTGATTTGCTTCTCTGGTTCTACAGTAGCAGTCACACTGACTTCTAGGCTCCAGTAAAAAAACTCAGATGTAGATTGTCATGGCTTTGCAACTTAATGATTTAAATGTTGTAGGCTGTCAGGCACATCAGCTGGTTCCACATTAAATAGCATAGCAAATGGCTTAGTTGCTTTTCTTTACTTTCTTAGTTTAGAAGTGTCTGGCCCGAAGGAGTTTTGCATGCTTACCAGTATTGTAGAGGCTAAGCCAATGCTTTAAGCCACTGAGGGAAACTAAACAGGAAAACTTAATTCACGCGCTATATTACCTATGTCTGATGAATAAAAGTCAAACTCCTATTGCTTTACGATGCACACAGTTTCTTTATTTGATATCCAAATCTCTTAAAGTGCATATTTCCAAATCAACATCCGTACAGACTGTAACTTTCAGCGTGTTGCTCAGCGGTCATAAGCTGGTTTGTCCCCTTGCGGTTAGAAACCCTACCAAGTTAGAAAGGTTCCTACCTTATATAGGTAAAGTTGACAAGCAACACATTAACGTGAGACCCATTCACACCAAATACAGAACAGCGTTTCCTGATCTGCCCCTACAAGTATATTCAAATATTATATTTTGATTGTTGCAATGTGGGACAATGCATGCTGTGACCCAATTACAGTTTCCACATCTTCAACTTTGCTTTATGATTTTGAATTTAAAGGCAGAGAGCTGAAAAACAGTTGGAGCTTTGGATCTTGAGGCTCAGCTCTGAGAGGTACTTGGTAATGTTCACCACAAAGGCCATTTCCCACAAAAAACGGAACTACGAAGTAATTCATTGATGGTATATAACCACTATGTATAATATACTTAATAGTATAATTGTATTCAAGGACCAACTCTAAGGACATGGTAGGATACTATTTTAACTCATATTCCTTTCTTACAGATAAAAGTAATGTCTGTCTACACTTTTTTGGAAAGAAGTCAAATAAGGGTAAACTAGTAAAAATTTCTTGGTTTATGCCTTTACAAATGTATTTATTGCTCAACAGTAGTTCTTTAGCTTATGTGTCAAAGGAGGAGTTACACCTAGACAAAAAATAATTATGCACCTTAATTAAGTTAAGTTAACTCGTTTTTAAGTTATTATTAAAATGTAATGTTTCATATGTCAGGTAGATGGACATCTCCAGCTTCCTCTATTTACACATCTTTTAATGTGTTATAACCTCTATATCACGCTATTTTAGACTTATTAATTCTATCTCAATCCTCTCCTGTCTCTTTCTGTCATCATCTCCACTCTGAGATGACAAGTCCTCCCTCCTCCCCATCATTCTTCCTCTCAGACACACATCTGTGTCTATATATGAAATGGAGGATGACTGACAGGCCGGCAACTGGAAATACCTATCACATTCCTTTTCCTAGCGGCTAAAGCCCTTTAAAAGTGTCAGGACGGGGGGTGTGGGTCTGCAGACGGGGGTCTTATCTCCCACAAACACCTGTACCTGCTCCATAGTGCCATTTAAGGCCTCGTTGCTGCATAAATAGTTGACAATGCTGATTTTTGTGTCCCTTTAAGAGATGCTGCTGGCTAACCTATTAGAGGGCCCTGGGGATTGAAAACACCCTTTCTATCCAACCACATCATCCTTCCTGAATCTCAGATACTTTTACAGTTTTTTTTCTTCTTGGCTCCGTTAGGAGTTGAGGTTTTTTTTTAAAAAAAAAACAGCTACATGTTTAAATTTTTGAGATGTGGGGTTTGGTGTCAGCTCAGAACATGAGTAAATTCTTGGAGTGGCTAAAACTTGCAAGGTGTGATTTGTAGACAGTTGTATAGAGTTAAAATATTACTGAGGAGAATTTTCGAAGTCATTATTATTGTGTTGAGTTTTCACATTGCATGTGCTGAAGGCAACACAGATTAAATCTGATACATTAATGCTGGATAATATATTTTAATTTATATTTCACAAGAAGGGTTGTTTTAATTTATACTCATTATGAAATACAGTAGAAGTCCTGATGTCTAGTTTTTATTGTCATCAAACATTAAGAAAAAAAAATCTGTGTGACAAATTCTTCACTCTACAGCTTCATACCGTGAACCTCTGGGCCATCTCTTTACTGCAAAAGTTTTTTACAATGTCAAGCACATACAAGTGTCCAGCTGAGAAGGATTTACAGTGAAAGACAACAAAAAATTTGTTCCAGTGGAGAGACTGAAAAAATTAAAGCTGGTCAGTCAGGGATGTAAATGAGGATTACCTACCAGTCTGAATGTAGCTCTCTGCTGCAGCTTGATGAGGCTGACTAAGTCTGGACACCCAGGGAGTCTGTTAAATATTAATATAGTTAATTAATAAGTTGATTTTAATTAGCTGTCACTGGGCTGAAAGTAAAGCAGTGGTGATGGCGTTATTTTCAACACAATTGAGGCACAGCCATGTTAAACACACAGCAACACATGACACTCTTGGTTTTTTAAAAAAATGTGTTGCTGTTTATTTGTTTGTTTGTTTGTTTTATTGTTTGTTTGTTTTTAATATTTCTGAATCATTCTGACTATCCCTAAGGATAAGGATAATGGACACCAATAAATGAGAAAAAAACATGAAACTAAGGCTATTTTAAAATGGAATCAACAAGCTGTTATCACTTGCTGAATAACACATTTTAGTTCATAAGACAGCCTGCATTTTATTGTTGTTTTATAAACAACAAAGCAGAAGAGTTAATTAGAGTTAAATAGACCCTAACACTTGAAGATTTTATCTTTATGTCCTATTGCTTTCAGCTTGAAACAATAGAACAAAGTTTGACAACGCTAATTGGTTTGCACCGAGCAGGCCTTTCAGATGGCTTTAAGGACTCCTTTTAAATGCAGTCATCAAAGTCAGAGACAAGAAAATTAAAGAGAATCCAATAAACTATTTATTTTTGTCCAATGTCAGAGAGGTGCAATTTCCTGCTTGCTCAATAGTTTTATTTCAGAGCATCATCTCTGTAAATTTTTTTTAGTGGGCTGAAATCCCTCGTTAAAAGTGACACAAATGTCCATCATTTCTTCTTCAGCACTATTATTTCATTACAGATAAAAGTGAAAGTGAAACTGCTTTGAAGCAATGTCATCAAAGTCGGGGAGTCTGTAGGGAGTGGGCTGATTTAGCGGATGGCAGGGATAAGAGGCTATTAATAGAGAGCAGTGTAACGAAGCAGTTTCTGCTTTGTTAGATGCAGTTGGATGCTGCAGCCTGGTGAGTAACTGCTAATGAATGAC
This sequence comes from Ctenochaetus hawaiiensis, assembly GCA_029783645.1. NCBI lineage: Eukaryota > Metazoa > Chordata > Actinopteri > Acanthuriformes > Acanthuridae > Ctenochaetus > Ctenochaetus hawaiiensis. The sequence continues at coordinate 2,072,004 of JAPZDY010000021.1, forward strand.
CAGACAGGTCACACACACATTCGCACGCACACCCACACATACACACAAATGCACAATGCACACACGCATAGACACAAACACACACACTTAGATGTAAGTGGTAAAGGACAAAAAACAGAAACACCACACAGTATATGGTTGAGCTGCACAACATAAAAAATATCCAAAACAAATATCAATAAGACTTTAAACGTTCTCACTTATTTTCCATGACATATGCACAGTGTGTTACCTGACAGAGGCCTCACAAAGTGATTTTAGCATTTAATTTTCTGTAGTAGCCTGCAGCCAACCACATTAGTCTTATATAATACTGTATGACTCATGTTTAAATGCCATTGTTTATTATCTTTGCTGTGAAACATGTGCACACAGTCAGAGAAGTGGAGTGTGCATCCTGGATGTAGTTCTCTATTAAAATCCTAATACAATATGGAGTGGGGGGACTGCACTAGGAAAAATTTCCCAGGAGCCTGTAGTTTAAACTTTGCTGCTGGTGGGAGTGGAAGGTCCAAAAATAAAGTAAGATTTTTTTTTCAGAATTATCCTTGCAAGGCAGCTGAACTGCTGAGATTTCAAGTCAGAAATCTCTGTTTTGTGGATTTGTTTTTTGTCCAGACCAGTCAGCGTCCTTTGAGGAGAAAGAGGTGGTAGTTACTGCCAGGGTTAAGTTCGGACAAAGGTGTGAAGCTGCTGTAAGCTTGTAATCAACAGCTGCCGCCAAAAGAGGTTACCATGGATGATGCACGAGCAGCAGTTTTATCAGAGCTAGGCAACACTTCCTCATTAAAGAAGAACAAAGAACGACATTGAAGGTTTTTTTTATACGGAAAAGATGTTTTTATGTCCTATGGATATGTGAAACTTTCATCTGGCATGTCAGGTTAAAAATAAATATTTTAGACATCATGTTTCTTTGTTTGTTTGATAAATCCTTGCACATCATGTGAAAAAAAGCAGTGCCTCTGCTGATATTGATTTAAAAAAATAAATAAACAAAGTACTCTTGACACTAATGTGTTAATGTTACTGTCATAAATGTTGCCATGGAAATTTTAGTTTTCAATCCACACTGACTTGACCTGTTTTCAGTGCATCAGCAGCCTCTCCTGGGGGGCTGAGAGGACAGCGTCCCACCAAACAGCCTTCACAGAGCGGACTGACAGCAAAAATTCACTGAACCAAAACAGCTCTCATATCTGCCCACTGTGGCGAGTGAATATGCCTGTGGTGAAACAGACGAGCTGACAGACAGACAGACTGTGAGCCTTGATCAATCAATGAAGATACACTTAATGTAGTTCATGTACACAGCGTGATTTTAGTGTGATTTATACAGGAGTGTGTGATTGTATTTCAGGAAATGGAATGCAACACTGGAAGTGAAAACAAAACAAAACAAAACGGGGTCTTTGGTTACAATGGAGATTACTACAAACTTTATCACTCTGACATTTTGTCAAAAAAATATTGAGCACTTCAGTTTCAGTGTAAAGTTTTAAGTTTCTTATGGTTTTGTATTTGCAGTCCATACCCCATAGTGCTTCCGCTTCCTGTTTTATTTTGGTAACTGCTGTTCTGTGCTTTTTTGTCTACCCATGTCCTGTCAAGTATTCCTCCTCTTGCCCTGCCCTGATGTGTTTCACTTGTGTTGATTGCCCTACCTATACATATATATATATATATATATATATATATATATATGTGTATGTGTGTGTGTGTGTGTGTGTGTGTGTGTGTGTGTGATGGTGTGTGTATAT
>JAPZDY010000021.1:2074857-2085036 GCA_029783645.1 Ctenochaetus hawaiiensis
ATATATATATATATATATATATGTGTATGTGTGTGTGTGTGTGTGTGTGTGTGTGTGTGATGGTGTGTGTATATAAATAGTCTCTTGTTATCCTCTGGCTCTGTGTTACTCTGTGGTTCTGCATCTTATTGCTGTCCTTTCCTGCTGTTTGTTTCTACCTGCCTGTTTTCTCGGGTCTGCGTTTGGGTCCTTATTTTAGAACTGTGACAGAAACCAGTCTGCTCTGCAGTTTAAGACGAAGGCTCCTTGTGTAATAATTGCAAGTGTCTCCGTACTGTGGCAGTAATAAAAGTTACCTTATGAATTCTGTCCAGGGTTTCATCTCACCCTGATGTCTGTTTCGTGGATTCAGTGGAACATTTGACAAACTTGCTCTAAACACCCACTTCTTTCATGAATGTAAGTCAGATTTATAAGGATTCCAATAATGAACTACGAAACAAATATTTGTCCACAAATACTTGTTCTCTTCACATACAGCCTGTATCCCAGAAAGAATTGTGCAGACATAATTTAAACATTCAACAAAGTTAAAGCTTTTTATCAAATGATGCTTTATTTTTAATATCTGGTTTTAGGAGGTGCTATGACTTCCCTTTAAAAGGTCATGGAAAATGACTTTCTCTTGAAGCACTGCTTAATTTGTAACCTTTTCCCTTTTAACATATATATATATATATATATATATATATATATTATTTATTAAGACTCCATTTATCAGTAATACAATAAAAATGAAAAAAAAGACAAATGGGTTATGTTGCATTTTGATTTAAGTGGTGCCAGTAAATTTTATGCTCTTAAATGTTCATTATGGATCTCCAGTATTTCTTGCTAGTCTGCAGCTCTGCACAGATGATGAGAAAAAGAGTCTAAAAAATGCTGTCAGAGAAAATCATTTTGACTGCTTTCTGTAGCCTGACAGGAGAGAGTGTGAGTATGGGGCTGATGGACAAGTTAACACAAGCAACACTTCTGTGGGATTTAGGTTCTGTTTCTTTTTTTCTTTAAATTTTATTTTATTCGGGTCAGTACGGTAGATTTTTTTCCCTATGACATCACTTGATCTGAAATGACAGTATTTTATATCACAACTCAATCTTTGAAAAACAAAAGATTAGACAACTTTGAAATACATACCCACATTCTCTACACGTCTGTCTCTCTGACTGTGTGTCAATCACTCACTTCACATGCCTTCCATAAAATCCTTCTGGTGAACCAAAAAATGATGACATCAGGTTTATCCTACAATCCGTTGCTTCATGCTCATTCTTCATTCATCTGCTTTCACTCTCTCTCTCTCTAATGATGTGAAAGTGCTGGGCCCTTTGCCAACAGTTAGATCTCAGTGGGGCCCATCCATATGGCCAACATGTTCAGCAGTCATTACAGGGCCATTTAACACGTCTAATTGTTCAACATTTGACATCTTGTCAAGGCAATTAGTTCAGATTATTCCTGCATAAGACATGGTGATGTTGATCTTGTCACAAACTGGTGGAGAGTTTTGTTTTGTTATTGTTGTTGATTCAACACCTTGCTGTGTGTGGCTGTTTATGGGAGTGACTAATGTGATGATTGCATTACTGCCTGCTGGTTAGTTTCTATGTTTATATTTCTGTAGACTGCATCTCCTGTAAAAATGTCATGTTGATTTTCATATTGGTGCACACAGCTTTGTGATACATACTTTTTATCTGTTTCACTGCCTATTCAGAGATCCCCAACCTCAGTTGTTATGTCATTATATTCCAATGTTACAGATACTAGTAATACTGTTTTACATCATATCAGTAATCTCATTCAAACTTTCTGCTTGTCTGATGGAGCAGTTGTGTTTCTGGTATTTTAGATAGAATGTGGGGGAGACAGGATTGAGGTGTTAAGGACGCTGCTAGAACTGTTCATTTATGTTGCATATTTAAAGGCTTTATGCCTCTTGTTACTTCACTGGAATGTTTGATCTTTACCATGCAGAAAATATATGTGCAAAATCTGACAAAGACTGTTTTTCACTTTCATTCGGTTAAGTGGAAGCTTCTCTAGGCTCTCCTTAAATCCAAGTGTAAAGAAAAGGTTCATCCACAGCCCTTAGTTTGTATAAAATAACTCGCAGTTTAGTGTAAACTTATATGATGCTTCATTAGCCTGAGTTACACAAAAGGGCAATATCTGATGGTCAGTGTCCTCATTGGGTTTTCCTTTTGGCAAAGTTTATTCAAAGAAGTGCATTATAGGAATAGTACCACAAAAAGGGACTCGGTTTGTAAAAATTCAGTAAAATGCTTGAGATTCATAATAGCTCCAGCCTAACTTAACATGAATTATGCAAAATAAATTTTGCTTTAATCCCCCATTACTGACCTTAAAATTACTTTCAGAAGGCCTTTTGCATTATAAGCAGGAGGAGGAACTGCAGCGACCAATAAGTCTTTGGTTATACATTCAGGCATGTAAGCACTGCAAGTAGGAAGAGAGTGTGGGGTATCTTTGTACTGTGAATATACAAGCATGACTGGTGGATTACCAATTAGTTTCAAAACTGATCAGCATCCAGTATGCAGGCTACGTATAACAGATGTAGGAACTCGAAGCCTCAGGTTCACATTCACTAAGAATAAACCATTCAGGGATATAGGAGAGATTTTGTGTCCTGTAGTTAAACCTTTAAATTTAAACCAACATCCATTCATGTAAAAGTTCTTAAAAGCAGTTGGATGTCTCAGATTAATTTTTAGGGTGACTCAAGCCACAACCTCCATAACACTAGGCAGAAATTTACAAGCTTTTGATATAAATGTACTGTCAGTGTGACCGGAGCTTAAAAGTACAACATCCCAGGGTAAAGAAGGCAACAAACAATTATTTGCATTTTTATGAGTGCATATTTTTAATTAATTAAGTCCTATAAAATTTGCACGTATGTAAAATGGAATCACAGGTTCAGGTAGTCTTTGTTTATCCAATTAACTAAGATGCTAACTTTGCAATGACACAGCATGAAGATGTAAAAAAAAAACTACTGTAGTGAAGTTGGAGCCAGAACACATGATAAACAACTGTTAGAACTCTTTCAATGGTTTCCTTTGAATAAATAACATCAATAAATTTAAATTAATAAATTCATCATTTGATTAATCGATTTTAAAAAAGACAAAGCAACAACCACACAGTCCCATTCTGATTAGGCATAATGGCAGTGGCAGGAAATGGAAATAGATAAAAATAATTACAAACAGAAAATTAATTAATATGTTTATGTTTATTATCACTGTTTAAAGCACTATTTGTGTATGTGTGATATGCTACATGTTATTACTATATTTCTCTCAGGAGATTAGCTCCTGGCATCTTTCTCTCTCTACCTCATTCATATTTCTAATTCTATTAGCACTCCCATCTTCCTTTTCTTCTAATCTCATTTCCTGTTTGTGTATCTCTCCCTCACCCTTGCTTTTTACTATCTTTTCTTTTTTTTCCACGAGAGTTCCAGCTACAATCTGTGTCTATATCATTAAGGGTTAACAAGTCAAGCATAAAAGTTAATCCAAACTTCCTTCACTCCTCCCTGAGGAGTTAATAAGAAAGAGAAGAGGCAGAGATCGCCTCTTTATTTAACAGATTCCTCTGTCTTTCACTATCTTTCCCTGTTTAGGTCTTTTGCCTATAAGCTTCCCCTCTGTTTTATCTATTGCTCTGGTGTATGCACCCTTGCTATCATGTTACTGAAGGGCACCGTGTCAAAATGCAGGTCAGTGGGTCAAAATGTTTGTTACATTCTGTCTGAATCTGGAACAAGCCTTGCAAATAAATGTGTTTTCATGAACAGAGAAAGAAGAACTTAATTTAGTTTCACTACAAGTTACAAGTTACAAGTTATGGTAACTTGCACTTTGTACCGCTTTCTCAGTCTCGAGCATAAAACTAATTCAAGGCTTTCAAAATGTCTGGACAAAGTGGGTTTTTTTTTTTTTTGCTTCTCAGTTTGGTTCTTCATTTTAATATTTTATGATGTTCGTCCACGCTGATGTGGTTTTGAAAGAAAAATGCCAACAAAGAAAGCAGCTTCTGTGTTGTCTGAAGCAAACTGAGCCAAGCAAATGTGCAAATGGCTAAAATATGAAAATATTGGAGACCAGAACAATGTCTAAAGCTGATAATGTAATCTAGGAGTGTATGCAATTATTGGGATGCTTCACAAGATGATTAGTGACAAATATAAAAGAAAACAACAAAAGAAAAATTGTGTATTTCCTTGTTTCTCTCATCTTTTTTATTATTGTTCTCTAGTAGCTTTAACTTCTTGAACACAACACTGGAAAAGGTTAGGTCTTGTTTTTTTAGTTGTCAGATACACTCTGATGGCACAGATAAAGTAAAATTTACATTTTTATTATAAAGCAAGTTGTGTAATGTAGCCGAGGGAGGTAATGGGTCCTAATTTTCCCATCACACCTATTATACCCTTTTTAATGGGCACCAGATGAAGTCTGTAATATTGCCTGGGCTGTTCAAACTTGCTGGAGGCCACATGAAGAGGCCTAAGCCACTCGTTGTTTGAGATTATCTAAAGTTACTTCTTAGCACTATGTGCTTCACACCTCAATCTGAAAAAAAAAAGTGGATTTTTTTTTTCACATTATGCTTCTATTGGCTGCAACTGCAATCTTGTCTTCCACAGAAGCAGTGAAAGAGTGTGAGATCAGTATAATGTCCATCTCAGTAGAGACACAGTTTAAAATGTGAAATTGTTGAACAAAAATGTTAGTGTTTGAGAAACTGGAGATAATGTCCTGCAACTTTGTGATGTAACTGATTTGCCTAAACAACCAAAACAATAAAAGATTTCATGTATGCATATCTACATGTGACAGAAGCTAACTTTTCTTTTTTCTTGCAAGAGCCTGTGTTCAAACAGACTGTCATCAACTGAAGGGCTTAGTCTGCCAACCACTGCTGGGTTTTTTTCTTTTTTCCCCCCATATTGTGCAACAATATCTTACAGGAGAACATTGTACATGTAGTTATTGAGTGCTCTTGATTTGATGAGATTAATAGTCACCATGGTACTCATCACATCAGCCAGCTGGGCATCTCTTATGCAGCGCACTTCCTGTGACTCATAACCCCATGTGCTAAAAATAGCACCTATAATTTACAATAGGAACTGCATTTTAATATTGTTAGCCAGTCAGATATAGAAAATAGCTCATGGGCCATATAAATTAGGTTGTTCAGCTGCACATTGCCCACAGGCCATAGATTGGACACCCATGGTTTAATGGTCTAATGGTTTAATGGTAAAATACCCCATCGCACTGCACAGGAATATAGATTTGGTGGAGACTTGATAAACTCATCAATGCAGATTTTATGCAATAGATAATTAATTTAGCCTAAAAGCAGATAGTATTTAGTACAAAAAAGTATCTGTGCTTAAAACTTAATGCTATTTTTCTATTTATGTAGAATTTGAACGGATTAAAACCCCCACATTTCCCAACACAATGGCAAACACATAACCTTGCGTCTTAAATGGTAGCCAAGGAATATAGCACTCTGTACTAAAAACAGCTTGTGCTACACATGTGCAGCTGCAACCTGAAGCATATTTTTAATACTGTTATTAACCTACTCACTAACAACATTGATTGTGTATAGGGGTGGGAGCCCTGTCAAAGCTGCTCTAGTGCATTACAGTACTGTGAATATAAGCATCAAGTGAATGGAGGACTGCATTGCTATGGGTGTTGCTTTATCTAACCCGTGACAAATGGATAAAAGATGCCACAGCTTGGCTTTAATGGGTCAAATACAAAAAAGAAAGGAAAATTAAGGGAAGGGGACTGAGTTCAGGTTAGTGTGCTTGTAAAATAGAGTTATAATTCATAATGTGAGCATCCTTGAGCTCTATAGCCGCATTTTTTAACAGGGTGTAAACTTCTTTATTGTTGCAGATAGCTGCTGCTATCCAGCTAGCTATGAAACCTTGACACTCAAATGTGGGGAGAAAGCACTAAATGGTTGTCAGTTAATGACATTATTAATAGCAACCTTGTTGACAACAAAAGAATAGTAGTGAGCAATTATTTGATTTTCATTCAAAGTGTGTATATTTACTGATAGAGCTTTCACCACATAAATAAATATTGTCATTATGAATCTTTCAGTGGTTGTATGTTATTGTCTCTTACTGATGCCTTAAGGACAGTTATCAAATTCAAAATTCACCACACACAACACAGTCAAGCTCAAAAAAGATGCAAACTTTATTCTGATGTATTGTTGTGTGTTTTGTGGTCAGCTCAGGAACTGTTTAAGTATGTGATCATGTGTGAAGGGCATGCTGAGAGCATTGTTAATGACACTCTGAGGAGCATAGTTAATCACATGTACTTGGAAAATTACGTGGAGGGAGATTTTACGTTGTGACTGTCAATGCAGGTCACAAAAACAGTCATGTATCTTCTCCTGGACAGCAGTGTTAACAGTATGCATGAATTCACAACACTGACCTCCATGTGCAGCGTCAACTGTTCCTCAGATGCTCCAGATGGGGCACTTGGTCAGGCCTATAAATAAACCACACAGATAATGCTTCTTGTTTGCAGGAACTTCGGGGAAATACATCAAAGTTAGTACATTAAGTACAAGTAATTTCAAGAGAAACTACAAAATTTTATCTGGTGATTTGATGGTAAGAAACCATTCCAACTTCAGCACTGAGAAATCTATTTTAAACACATTTGTAATATGACCTTGACATTTTACCTACGAAATAACCCATTACAAAACCTCCCTGTCAGTTTCCTGTGTTTTGAACAGTTATTTGACATCAATGAACTGACCTCAGAAGTCATGATTCCTTTAACAGCAAGTTTGCAGTAGACTATAGTGTATAGTCCTGTTGTATGGATGTAGCATAGGATTTGATACAGTTGTCAAATTGATTATTCTTAATACATTTATCTGACAATAGCTGCTACTGTAGTCTTTCATTCATATTACAAGAGAGGCAGATGACTATAGCAAGCAGGATAGCAACTCACAGTGGTAACCAGACATAAAATCCTCACCCTATTTTCAACCTGGTATGCAGGTTTGGAAGAGTCTTCACATACTTCTTAAATAGGCACTGAAGTCCTTATATGTATCAACATTACTTTTGGAGAAGCATCCAGCTGTATCAAAGCCTACAGAGCTTTAAGGCAACTAAGACTAGACAGAAAAACTCTACTATATCCACTGTGTAAGGTAACTGTTTTTTTTTTTTTATCATTTTGAGAATAACAACCACAGTAGAAGAGGATTTGTAGTGGAAATGGTTTTAAAAGAAAACATTACATGTTCTATTCCAGAGGATTATTAACCAGTCAACTTGCTGTACAAGCTAGATACCAACACATTGCTAGCAAAGGGCTCGTAAAATTATTTTCCTTAAATGAGGTAGCTTATCACAGCAGCTATTAAATGCACAGCTACATCAAGTAGAAGGCTTTGATTTCCTGAATCCCAGTAAGAACTCTAAGTCTGCAGTATTGAAACTCTATTTAAAAAAAGATTAAGGTGTTACACTGGTAGCAAATGCTTAAGTTTTTGTTAATTTAGTGTACATCATTGAGTTAACAAGATACGCATTAAGTTTGCCAGGAAGTAGTTACTCCTTCATTTATTCACTGTCTGATTATTAACTTGTTAAAATGAGTTTTATTTGACACAGCCTGTGGTTATGTAGTAATGCACACTGGATGTTCAGTCCATTAGCCCCCCCCCCACCCCCGCCCCAAATCGTCCATGACCTGTGTGACCTTCTCAGTGATTACATGTCATGATTGATGTGACCAGGTACCTCTATTTAATCATACTGATAGTCATGATGGAAAATTTACTACCTAGAACTGGCAGCATGTCAGTGACATATGTTCACATGCCCACACACACACACACACACATACACATGCATCAACATCGCACACAGAGCCACATGTGTGCTGTGCCAATACATAAGTCCCCTTGGAAACATAAGTGCTACAGACAGCTAGCCATCTGTATGACACAGTGGGTTGGACAAGTGCTAACCAAATTTACAGACCTAACAGTTAGCTACAATGAGGTGACAACAAGAGGAAGATCACCTTCCACTGTTATCAAAAATGCTCTTAAATTAACATCTAGAATAATAAAAGTTTTACATCAAAGATATAATTCACAAGTTAGAAGTACAATGCATTTTTTGTTAACCTTGAAATTCCATCTCTGACCTCAAAATATGATGCAATATTTAAAGTTTTATCACAATCAGGTTTACTGCCAAGTGGATATTCAAATGGGGACGGGGATATTTTCTTGGTGTTTTGGTGTATAACAGTAAACATAATGGATAGAAAAAAAGAAAGAAAGATAACAATTCATAATTATAAATACAGATTACTGTAAATAAATAGTATGTTGTTAACAAGAATGAATCTACACTGTGTGCAGTAATATGCAAGGGTTACGGAATATGCAATGTTCAAAGTATGGGAAGAGGACTATACTAAATAAAAATACAATTACAACCATGAAAATAAATATTGAGGTAAAAAAGTATTGATTAAGTTAAAAGCCTAACAGAACACTGACAGTAGGAAAAGGTAATGTCACAACCTCAGAAATTAAAGTTACACTTAAAAGAAAAGCCTGACTAACTAACAATAGTTAGCTAACAATAACTCTTTAGAGTGATGGGATCTTCTGTCTGCAGCAGGTCACCATATGGGCAGGCATCCTCCTATAGGTAGACTCATTCCCACCAGAGATGATGAGGATGTGGTCACCCATAAACCTGTAAGGAAACAGCATGGGGCCCAGGGGTGGGTCACTGAAGACTGTTTTTAGATGGGAAAGCATTAGTTGCTCAAATGACTCCATTATCACAAGGTCAGAGCGACAGGTCTGTTGTCATTAAGTCTGTGGTCTAAATTTTTGAGGGCAGGTGTAATGGTGGAGGTCTTGAAACAGTTTGGTTTGTGGCATATTTCCAGAGAGTTGAAAAATGAAGAAGAAGGAGGCTCTGTCTGGATCAAAAATAATCAGTTTAGACAGGTGCTCTTCTGTTAAGCAGGTTAAATTATGGAAAACAAAGTCCAAGAAGTCTTGTTATGATGTTTATAGTCAAGTAATGCAGACAACCCTACATGTTTGCCTAAAAATGTAGGCAAATTTTGTGAACATTTATACGACTTAACGACTTTTTACAGCAAATATGGGGACTGAAAGAAATTGATTGAAAATTAAAGATCAAACTGAATGTATTGGATCCACAGGGTTTTACAGGCTTGGAAAATCCCTGCAGTCACATAACAAACCTTTTAAATACTGAAAGATTTTACTTCTGAGAAAATGTAAAAAATAACAAGCAACAGCTTGGCCTCTTATTGTTCTGCTTATTTCACATGCTGTGAAGCTTTGATGTAACATTGTCTTGCAGTATAATGCTCACAGCTGAGTGTTGCCCCAAGTACAATAAACTTCATATTACTGCACCCAGCTCTGACCCAGGGGAATGGGAAAAATGGTATAGAAGCATGAAAAATTGGCTAAAGGTAGGTGATTGATTGATTAAAAAAAGTGGGCTTCCTCAGTTTGTAAAACTATTTGGGTAAAAAAGGTTAAAGAGACATAGAAGGATAAGTTTCGCAGAAAGGAAAAGAGAAAAAGAAAAAGAGTTCTCCAACTGTGCATTGCATGGATGTACTAGAGCTGAACCAAAGTTAGAATGGGCTTGCTGTAGAGTTTATAGTATTCCACTAGGCCTTCTCTATTCAAATTTTATGGTTTGGTTTGGCTTAGTTCACCTTGGTATATAAGCCATATTAGCCATCTGTAATACATCAGAGTGCATCTTTAACTCATGAAAAACTTGACATGTGTATGAGTTTTTGTATATACAGTATATTTAAAAACACAATGTTTCTGCTTATACTTTTCCCCCCCACCGTAAAATAGGCCTATTTTTATTGAATAAGAACTGCTAATAAAACTCCGCAAAAACATGATAAAATAGTATTGTTGAGGATCATGACCTCTAACGCTGATTTAACCTAATTGACCACTGCAAGGCTTCGGTCAGAAAGCACACTGGACATCAGTAGGTTTTGTGTAATTTACTGAAGAACTGTAGAATGGATACAGTGT
>JAPZDY010000021.1:2103936-2122275 GCA_029783645.1 Ctenochaetus hawaiiensis
TGGTACCCCAACAATTAGCTAACATTAAACAAACATCATCTTAACACTCATATTACAGCAAATTTAAAACCCACAGAATCTGTTTAAGACACAGACAGTGATAAATTCTAGAACATTTATGTATTTGCCCGTACACCCTTCTTTTGATTGAACATTGTCACATCAGTAGGTAAACGAGACTGTGTGTGAATATCTCACTCTGGAAACCAGCCTTACAAAGATAACAGAGGAAATGAATGGTCTTCCTGTGACTCTGGATTGTGTTGCCTCCAGCATGAATGCACAGCAAGTTCAGTGGCATTTCCATTCCATTTCCCTCTCCAAACAGAGAGAAGGTTTGAGGCCATGGTCTATCCGTTGAGTCTCTACCCAACCACTTTCTTTTGTTTGTGTGATTTTGTAAAAAAAATATTATCATAATTTCACTTTAATTCAGCAAAGATATGAAATATACAATCACCTCAGTTCCAACAAAAGGCCTTTCCTTACTTTCTCCTGGCCAAACTCTGACATTTCCGTTTGGTTGGCTGTATGGACCGGAGGTTTGACCTTTTCGGCAGACTACCACTGCTGATGGAATGGCTTTGGCTGTCAAGGCTCCCATTAACCCCGAGTCCCTGGCTTCACAGGGCCATGGCTCTGTTATGTCAAGATAAAGTGAAAGATCATTCAAAGCCTTGCACAGGCCCTGTTCTACTTTTAATCAAACAAGCGTGCAGGGTTCAAACAGTGAGAGCAGACATGCATGCAGGAGATTAGAGAAGGGAAGAAGAAGAATGAAGGGAAGTTACTGCATGAGACATGAATGAGGACGGTTGGGGAAACGAGTGAAAGCGTCTTGGCCAGTATGTTAATATGCTCAGTGGAGCATTATGAAACGGAGAGATGGAGGTATAAGTCAGTGACATTTTCATTAATTTGTTGTCAGGTAGATCCTCTCCCCACTGCTGAGCTTGACATATAAGGCTGTTTCCTCACACATTTCAGATGAATTACTCAACATAGAACAGCATAGCTTGACTAGATGAAGAAGTACGGTTGGTATGGGCGCAGAACTGGTGTGAAATAAGAATGGATTACTCTTATACTTGCTAAAACCTTGCATTAGCATGTAATCTCATTATTGTGAAGAAATTGAAATAGCTGCTCATGTCAGTGTAATTTGTATGTGAACTGAGAATAATTTGGCCTGTGCATGAACTGGAGTGGGTATGATATTGAAAGCTAAACTGTGTTTTAATGTAATTACCTCTCTGTCTGCACCACATTGATCAGCTTTAAATGTGGTCTTGAATAAGGATGTTGAATCAAGTCAGAGATTTATGTGCTAGATTAGGACTAGGCTACATTGTTTATTTATATAGTTATTGGTTGGACAATTTAATTTTTTTTTCTGGTTTCAACCTCTATCAAATTAAGTACTTATTAAACATTGGTGAAAATATAATTACAATGTGGTCAGTGTTATACAATTATCTGATGAACATGGTGTGTAGTTTCATTGGCCCTGTGCTATAGTGAAACCTCTGTGGCGAAGGATGGGCTCCTACAGGAGGAGCACACCCAATTAAATACTACTACCTCTACAAACTCTGTTGTCATAACTTAAACTATAAAGTTTCTTTGCTCACATGCCAGTGTAGACCTGCAAGAGAATATTTATCAGTTACATTTTGACACACACATGAGCCCCTCTTCACATCGGCATAAATTTGCTCCACCGCAAAGCAATTACTTAAAAACAACATACGTCACTTTGAGAGCTAGTTTGCCAGTTACTCCCAGGGTTGGGCTGACCATCTGGGTGTTTCAGAGAATCACAGAATTGCGGTTCTCCAGGAACGCTGATGGCCACCATGTCATTGTCATCTTGTTTTTCCTCTTTTTTTTGTATTGTAAGATAGTTACACTGACAGTTGACAGATGGGACCAATGCAAACATCTTTCTGTTACATAATAACAACTAAGAAGAAGGAGGACTAGAAGAGCAGGAGCTGTCGGCTAAACTGAAGAATCTTATGGCTTGCAGATGATTAAAAACTTTCCTCAAATGCAGATAAAGCCAGCAATAACAGCAACAGACAAAGACAAAAAGCAGTGTTCAGTTCAGACAGTTTTCATCAACCTTCAATCTGCACAGGATTTGACAAAAGGACTCACATTCCATGAGATCTTATTTTTATTTATTAATATGTTATGAAACTCATATCAGTATGTTTGCAGTCCTTAATTGCTTTAATTATGACAGAATAGCCATTACATTTGCCATTCAGCAGAACTTTTATTTCTGTTCATGGATAAAACTTTGTATACTTTGTATTATTAATCATCATCATATCAGATTGCTACTTATATAAATCATCTGAGTTGACTTGTCCCTCTTAAACCAAATAAGTAAATGGAAAACATTATTAGTTAAACACAAGAAAGAATTACAAGACAACAGCTTTCATTATTGATCTCTTAGAGAATGTCAAGGCTTCACATCTGTAGGCCTACTGATGTTATTTTAAGAATCCTCACATCAAACTTAAAATAAGTTTTGTGTTGCTTAACACATCAATCACTAAATCAGTTCAATGATAATATACAATACATATGATCAGTAACACATATTTATAACTGAATACTACTTGGCACATCAGCACAAAATGTTTTTTTTTTAAGGTAAACCTTCAAAATCAGTACTATTGTGATATTCTCCAAAGTACTGTGTCATGAGTTGCGATTTATGTTATTACGACACCCCTGTTAAGTGTGATATTGTTGGGCCAGAGTCCATGGCTCTGGTCCTAGTTGGTCCCTGGTTACTCCTGCTGTTTCCTTAGATTTGCATCTATGACCAGTGTTTTAACTTAATCCTGAATTATTTGGAGCACTCAAGGCCAAATTAACATAAGTTACCATAGAAGGGCTATTGCTCACTCAGCATAAACTGCTACACGGCTACATTACCTGACTTCCAGCAAACTCAAAGAGAATATTAAGAGCAAAATAGCACCACAAATCTGTTTCAACCAAAGGCTTTCTCAAGTGTGAGCTGGCTCAACAAAACCTTAAGCCTCGGTCACAGTTAACGGTTATACCAGTTATCAACATAGTTTGTCAACAGACAAAGTTCTGCAAGCTCTGTGCATGTTTCCATTAAATGGAGCATGCGCTGTTTCATGTGGCTCATAATGGACCAACTGTGCCACCGACCTCCACCTATGAAGAGTGAAAATAAAAACTAATACAGCAAAAAGCAGCTCCTTATATGCAAATAATGCAAGGGAGGAATGTTTGTCTCTTCTTTTAATATGTCTTTCTGTCTTCTGGTGTTTACATATTTATAAACTGCTGCCATATTAGCAAAGTTATTCCAATCTTGGATCAATAAAGCACATGTGTCTGCGCACCAAATAAATATTTTTGTGAATATTTATTTTCCCACAGGAGTTTCAAAAGGTTTTGCAATGGCAACTTGAGCAAGATTATAGTGGTATTGAACCACTGCAAATGTATATGCATTAGAAATAACAACTAAGTCCTGACAATTGGCATCATACAATATTTGTGATTAACAGCACAGAGTTCTTTTTTTCCCTTCATACTACATATGTGAATTGCTTAGAGACCGTGAATTAGGGAGATTGTAGATTTGCTTGTTGAACATTTGGAGACACATTCTTGATTTAGATGTACCTTAGATGCAATCCTCATCCACTTTTAAAAATGTTTTTGAAAAATCATTGGAAGACCAAATAAATAAATAAATAAATGCAAATACATGGCCCTCAGACACCTCATCAAGTCTTACATTTATAGTAGTTCAATGTTTGTTATTTATCTAAATCTTTACTCCTTCATATGAAAGTGTTTTATATTCTGTTGATTGCGCCCCACTTTTTAAAATCAAACTATCCTCCCTTTCCTCTGACTTTCCCCTATTTCTTTTAATGCTTTCATGTCCATCTTTCACAATTCTCATTCATTCTTCCCCCTTTTAATATAGCTTCCTTGATCTCCATATTCTCTCCTATCTCAATCATAGTTTACTCCATTCTTTCTTTCATCTCCATCTTTCATTATTTCCTCCTTTCCTCAACCATCTCCCCAACTCTTTCTCTTTTTAAACCCTCCCATCTTCCTCTGTCAACATGGTCTGAACTCCTTCAATTCTCATCCCATTCTTCCTCCACATCTTCTTTTTCCTCATCTCTCCCTCCCTCCCTCCCTCCCTTTTTCCCAGCAGGGGAGTGTAGCGTTGTCCTGTGGCAGAGAGGATGATTTATGATTGACTGGCAAGGGAGAGGGAGACGTACAGTATTAATCAAGGGGCGGCAGTAGAGCTCTGCCATAATGCAAATGGAGTGTTAATTGAGTGCTGGATGGCTTTGAATGATGGCTCTGGCTTTTCACTTCAATCAATGCATATCACAACAATGGGCTGACAGCGCGCTTTCACAATGCAGGATACATCCCATAATGCTATAATGCTTTTTCCACTTTTTGTTTCTTTCAATAACAGGGAAGGGTGGCTGTTTAGAGCTGCATACAGAGAGGATGTTAATTGAGAGAAATTGCATGTTATTGAATAGATTTGGGGTTATTTGCTTCATCTGTTTTGATATGTAAGTGTGAAATGAGATTGGAAGATGACGGCATTCCAACAGAATGGAATGATGATATGTTTATTCAGCATAAGGCTAAATCAAGAGAAATGAGCTGCCACAAATTTGGCTTTTGTTGCTGAGAAAACATGGGCTGAATTTTCCATTTCATTGTTTTCTGTTGATCATGACACTAAGCCTTTTTATGTTTTTAAACTGCAGTATCTATTTTTACATGACAATGGATTACATTTTTATATGTAATGTAAAAGTTGTCACTCCTTGTGTCAATTTTAATACAGTCCTTAACCCCTTTAAGCCTACCAGCCCTGTTTCAGGACAAGCACACACAAGCACACATACACATGTCACTGTTTTTACCCTGTTACACTGCCCCCAAGTGGCTAATGTAATCACTTAATGCAGCTTTAGTTGATACTCAGTTCATTAACACACATTACATGAAAAAAGGTAGTCCTCAAACACTGAAACAGTTTACATGGCACATTAAAGTGAAGGTAATGCGACGTAACTTCAGATATTGGCTTGGTTCACCTCGTCATCCTCTGCACTATCATGGTCAGATTAGCTTCGATAGAGTCGCCAAATAATCAAATGATTATACAATTAGTAAAGCTTTAAATTACAATGAACTGTATCTTTCTCCCCATTTTTGAAATCGACCTCTCTCATTTGGTCTTCTGAGGAAATATTCTGTCTCATTCTCTTTGAGTGTTCTGGATAGTCTTTAAACTTCTGTAACAGGCGGCTGCATATGTATCTGCCCAAACACCAGAAGCCCCCCCATACATGCAAACACACATTTCATTCCATGTCAACAAACAGCTGGCGTATCCTTATCCCCCTACCCAACACCACCCTGTCCCTGACAAGAGACTAATAGACTCATTAGCAGTCTTCCAAATAGAAAACAGAATGCAGAACTAACTGGGCACCAGTAATGCTATCCAACGCTACTCTTAATTACAAAGCATCAGGCTGTTAAATGAGCGCTGTTGAGGGACCCTGTGGGGAAAACAGATCGGAAAACACAAGACCTCGCCCGCTGCAGAGGGGTGCTTCATCCCCATTACACCTGAATCCACAGGATTAAGACAAGTTTGAAGGTGAGAAGAAGCCAAGGAGGCACACACAGCACTGCACGGCCAGCAACCATGTTTGAAAACACCTTTTTTCCAACAGAGAAAGTGAGGATAATTTGGATAAAGTGTGTGTTTGGTAGTTCTTATCCCTGAGAGCCCTTAGTTACTCAGTTTTAACTATGCATGTGTTTTGGCAAACTGTTCAATTCTTTCCTAACTTGCATTTAAACACACCTGAGGTGTTTTGGGCTGTTTTGACAAAGGATTTAAACAAACGTCTCTCACTATCTCCCATTTCTAACTTAGAAGGTACATCGTAAAATGTGGAAAATCAACAAATGAAAACCGCAGTAAATCTGAGGACCATGTGTGAATACAAGGGTTGGGAACACGAACTCAGTGCCATGCCACGAATAACCATGATCAGATTTTGTGATGCAGGCACAACAAGAGAGAATGACCTCTAACAGGATGGCAGAAAAAGAGGTGTTGTTTTGTCTCGAAGGAGTAATGACTGCGTGCTTGTTCAAATAAAAACCACACTGAGAACAAGTCCCCTGCAAATCCATATTTAACTGAAGTTGACTCTGGTCCTATCCACTTTCAGTCTTGGGTGCCAATACTGCCTTAATTCACTTATTGGATATCAGACTGATGTCACTGATCCATGTACTGATCCAGATTTCATAATCTACTTATAGCCAATTTACTTGGATTTTTGATAGTCTTAATTATGGTCTGTCTCCAACAAAAATCGAACAGATTCTGCTTGTATTTTAGAAATATGCTCTGTTAAGTAATCCCATATTTTGTTCAACTTGGAAGAAAATGTTGCAAATATATACTTGCTCCTGTTAAAATTATGTAATGTGGGATACATATAAAAATACAGAGACAAGGTTGACGTCTGTAAATTTTTCCAACCTGACTAACCCTGATCAAATCCATGTTGAGTGATGACCATTGACCAAAAAAAAAAAAAAAAAAAAAAGCCAGATTGCAATAAGAATACAGTAGGCTTCAATGCAGTGGACAGCAAAAGATGAATGCCGTATGGTAGAATAATAAAACAGAAAGAGACATGTACATATTGCTGGAGTAGCAGATCCATTAATCTTGTCTACTTTTTCTGCAACCTTCTCTAATTACATTGAGTCTGCTTTGAAAGATGTGGACTTACACCACTAATCATACTGACTAGACTATGGAAAGGTATCAACTAAAAACACCTATCTATTGCCCTGGGGATTTTGCAAAACAGATCGATATTTGAAAGAGCATAATAGTGTTTGGATTAACTTCTTTCTGTTAGTACGACTATATACTTTTATTAACTGAGGTAAAAACAAAACTGCTCAGTTAGATACTTGGATCTTTCTTGCAGTGAATGGGGATGCAGTAGAATGTGTCTGAGTTAAGACCGAAACAGGTGTCAAGCACATGGCTGTCAGACGTCTGACTGTATCATAATTAGTTTATTATCAGGCTACGTATCTGCTCAAGAGACAAGTCCTCAGATCCTCTGATTGAAACACTGCTGGGCTGACACGGCATTTTCCACATCACTACCCTCTTCTTCTTCTTCTTCTTCTTTTCTGTCTCTCCTCTCTCTGTCTCTCCTTGTCTCACACACATGCACAAACACACATTCTTTCATGTAAATAAATAAATAATCAAATATAATTGACAGGATTAAATTAGCACATTAATAACCTCATGTTTCTCAAACACTAATTCCATTAATTAACCCAGAATGAGATGTTTAATTTCCTTGTGCTTAAACAATCGTAATACCTTATATGTTAATGAAGAAAGAGAGCAAGGTTAAAGGTTGGAGATGAATTAGCAGAGCAGAATACCCATGTTAATAGAGAAATATTCATATTTCCCCATTTAAAAGTGTGTTATTCAACAAGAGACAGTAGACAATTTATTTTCTGGATTAGGTTAATCTTAAAAAATAGATTTTTTTGCGACCTTATTTGTCCTCTTTAAAAAGTCACCCAACCCCATCTGAAGGCAAAGGGTGTAACTTTTCACCTGGCTGCAGTGAAGTTAAAACAACACCATGTAACTAATTCCTTTTAAATTAACATCTTAACAATAATTATGATGGTAAGCGAACTTAAAAGGACAAACAAGCTCCTGCTCCCTGACCAGCTATCACTGACTCAGAAAAACTAGATCATTATTAATAGAGAAAATGCTTTCTGGTTTGGCTGCTTTGCCTTAACTCTTTGTGATGTTTTCCTAAGTAACCTGTGACTGCTGCTTCTGTAGCTGCAAGGTGTATTAGCTGTGTAGCTTGCTGACTGCAAGGAGAAGTGGGGAGTTATCAGGGGAGCTTCAGACCGCTTAAGAAGAAGACTTCTATTCTCCGTGGCTGAAGAGAACCCAGTAGAGATCCAGTTTATGTTTTACCAATTTAAGGTTCCCTTTTTCTAAAATAAAAATGTGCCCCTTATTTTTTGTTTACAGCCCTTTATATTAGACTTAATCAGAGAGTAAGTTTGCATTAGATAAACCACTAGTGTTTGTTAGCCATGGTCATTTACTAGCTGACAAGCTAACAGATAACATGAGAAAATTGGATTTGCTGACCACATTTACCATTGCGATTTTTCTACTTGTTCCCAACTGTACACAACAGACTTCTCTTCTTAGTCCCTTACATGTCTAAGGGCTGATTTTCTCTGATGTTTCCTATAGCCCAAATGTAAGCTATCTTGAAGTCCACTGCTCTGTCATTGGTCAATCAATCCTCAGCAGCGAGCTGGACTGGGCATCAGGCCTGTGATTAATAGATCCAGATAAGAAAGTAAAGATGCACCTTCAGCTTTATTGTAGAAATGTACGATTTTTTTGTTTTGTTTTGCTAAGTTGTTTTTATCAGACACACTTTAGATGTATAAGGAAGGGAAATATGTGCATTTTATATAATAACTGATTCGAAGGCAGGCAGCTGGTCCGTTGGTACACAATTACTGATGCTGACCATGCTCAATTATAAATTTAGGAAAACAGAGCTATACATGTCCGCACACTGACAGACTGATTATTGTGCCGGGCCAAAACATGGTGGGATAATACATCCATAAATATACAACCAAGTTTTACTACAAACATCTTGGTGTTAATGATCTGTTTTTTGGTAGATGACCACTGCCAAATTTTCAACAGTGCCCAGAATTTTATTTGCTGCCAGAAAAAATACTGCAGCATGTGTTCACTTACGTTCTATAAATATGTATACAAAAGTTGTTGGACAGTTGTTGGATAAATGTAAAAATCAAAGAAAAACAAAGCCAGAAAATCATTTGATTTTTCCTCAGCATCACTGCATTCATTTTCTGCCTACACTAATGATATATTGCAGAATTAACAGAAAATACACTGTTTTTTAGTTGCAGGGTTTAAAAAAAAAAATGAAAAGTTCAATTTCACTCAACCAGAACATGCCACAACATGATTTTGAATCATAGCAAGTAAAAAATCTTGTGCAAACTGGCATCATGGCAATTTAGGGTTGTGTCTCCCTTGCATTATTGGTTTTGTTATTAATTTATTTTTTATTTTTTTATTTTCCCAGTGCCTTTCATTGGCTCTTTTCCTAGTCAAGTAATTTTGAGGCTTTGTCGGTAGTTATAACTGAAAATGTGGAACCATTTGGTTGCAAATTCACAAAGCTCATTGCACCTGCTTTTCAGGATGAAGATATTACAGAGATCCTTGACTTAATTTCTGAGGGATAACATCACTAAATTGAAAATGTCAGAATTTACTGCACAAAAAGAGTTTTTATGTAATATGAGGTCCCCCTAATGTAGTTCTGTGCAAAAGGGACTCTAAACTAGCAAACCACTATGGGCGTGTGGCACATCCTTTTAGAATGTGTGTCCATGTGTGTTTGAGTCATATCTAACCTAAGGTAAGGAGAATTGATTTTTAAGATGCAGCAATAATTACATTCCACAAGAACAAATGGATTTGATGAAGGACGATGGGCTCAACGGGCCGACAGAGTGTGCAGAGTAATAACTGCAAACCCTTTTTTGAGCTGCCATGACAATCAAGGTCGCATCTTCAGCAGTGTGAAACCAGGTTGATTGACTAATCAAGATTCTGTAAGGGTTAGGATTTGCCACATTACTGGAGGAACATGGAAGGTTATGAAATCATCTGTTATCTAACCTCTGCAGGGGACAGCTGTATGATGGGACTAGAGCTTCCCAGAGTTTCAAAGGTAAGCTGACCACGGATAATGTCCCGAGGGACACAACAATGGCCGTGGTGCAAATGCTGTTAACACCGAGTTTCACCTCATGGTCTTACATTTTGCAACACAGTACAATTGTAATAAAAAAATAACACCTCCATTTTTAAAATCAAAGAACATCCAATGTACAAATTTTAAGTCCTTTACTTACATCAAAAACTAGCTTGTTTAAAATAAGGCTTTAAAATGACAAACTGCGGCAAGCTTTTAATTTCCACACTGCTAATGTTAGAATTGAAAACTCTTAACTTTTGGCTTGCATTAACAATTATTAGACACAATCTTCTGCAATTGAAAGAGTATGACATGCAAATGGTGATGATTTGTGTTCAGGCAACTAAAACATTTTAAAGAAGGGGACAGGTGCAAATTCCAGAATAGTCTGGATTAAGATCACTGAAATCACTCCATGTTGACAGAAGACTTAACATTCTCACAAACCTACTGAGTCTTCACTCAGCTTTAATACAGTGATAGATTTTAAATAAATTCACCCACATTTTAATTGTTGGTATTTTAAAAAATATGTGCACATGTAATGAGACATCAAGCTGTTCATTGCTGTATATTGGACACAGCTTTGGCTCACTTTTCAAACTTGCTGCTCTGACATTATGTTAATTCCTCTATTTGTCTTGATTGGACAAATTTTCAGTTTTTCCCACATTAAAATTTCCCTGTGGCTGCTCACAGTCAAACACAGTCTCCCACGCACCCACAAAAATTGACATCTCTTTGTAAAGGATAGAGTGAAAAAAAAATACACAGATATGAAGCCAGAAATTTACCAGCAAACTCCTTCACATTTAACTCTCTACTGTGCTATGTCAAAGTCAAACTGGCTGTTGCTAGTCATGTCTCCTTGACGTAATCCTTTCACGGTTGAAAATTGCAATTTCTCACTATTTGTGCATGAAACACATGATTAGCATTTTTAGAAATCCTGCTCATGTCCTAAAATTTGAGAGATTAGACTCGACAGAAAATAATCTAAGCCTGTTAAGTCCAAAGAGTGAGCAGTTTCATAATTTTGCCTTTTTTGTGTGTGTTGCTGTGTCCCTGGACAGCTCTCTGGAATCTCATGTACCCATAATAATTTCAGTGAAACCTTCTGAGTGCCCAAGGGGCCACAGGAAATGGAAGGAGGAGGTACTTGATCATGTTCTCCAGTTAGCTATAGAGGGCAAATAGTGGAGGAAGGGGTAATTGATCGCAGTTCATTAGATGCTGATCCAGATCCCCCAGAGGGCCAGAGAAAGGCTAGAGGGAATAGGATTCATACTGGGCTGAGAATTAGACAGAGGATTTGCTGAAGGCTTATGCTCCTCTGGATGAATCTTTACTCATCATACACCTGAGACAGGCAGACTCACCTCCTAAGACCACTGTAAGACTCTCATCATTAGTTGTGGAATATTACCAGACAGAGGGACTTACATTTCTACCATGATAAGGAACAAGAAAATCATTGTAGTATTAAAATCTCACAGTGCAAAGCCTGTGCCAAACCCTTTATCTAAAAAGCCTAAGAAATAAGGTTTGAGGTTTTTATTTCACCCTCATCACTGTCTTTCAAAGCCAATCTGTGGTTTATTATTTTTCTCATTAAAAGCCATATTTGCACTTTCTTTTAACAGGTTATTTTTTATAATTAATAATGAGCAGGAAATACTATGCTTAATATATTGATCCATTAATCTGTAAAGCTGCTTAAGACAAAACCTCAAGAGTTCTCTTAATCATGTGTTTTACCAACTGAACGATCCATGTGTTTATATCTACAGATTTTACTGTGGTGTGAATTGGTGAGAAACAAGAGAGCAAGCTGCATTTTTTCAGCAGCTGTGGCACCAGATAGTAATATCCGCGTCTGTTGCATTGAGTGCTCTAGAAAAGAATCATCATTCAGAATTAATAAGTTAGGACTATTTGGTATTCACACAAATCACAAAACAGCTCTCTGATGGTTGCCTGGCAACTGCTCCCAGCTTAGCAACAGTCTTTCAATAACTTGCTGCAAAATGATGAATTGTCATTTTCATAATAATAGACATGCTGTAGACAGATGTTTCTTGGCTGTTTACTAAGCTAGCTGTTTCCTTGAGCTGTTTTCCTTAAGCTAACAAGCTGCATGTAGCTTTACACTTATCGGACAGACAGGAGAGTGGTACCCTTTTTACCCATTTAAGTTGATGAGTATAAGACGAATTATGAGACAAATTACCAATGTATGTCTGGTTCATTGCACAATTTTTAATGCATATGTTGGCAGCAGGAATGTCCAGAAAAAAACAAAACAAAACATATACTTACACTGTGGATCTGACCAGTGAATACAAAACAAAATGAAGACACTGTACAGTCATATTAGTTATATAACATATGGAAAGTGCCCAAACCCTGTTTTCCACGAATGATCTTTTGGGATATTATTTTAACCATTCACTCCTCTATCATTTCATTACACATGTTTCATTATTATAATTAAGACATGAACTGCATTTCTTTATCATGAATTTACAAAATATGTAAATGCTTAGAAAAACATATATGTTTTGTGTTTAGACCAATACAAAGTAAATCTTACATATATATTTTCTCGCAATAGCGCTCGAACACAGTTCTTGCAATCGTCACTGATTTTTAACTCATGGCATGTCTCACTGCAGTTCTGCCTCAGGAGATCCTTTAAGAATAAATCAGTCAAATTAAGACATACTAGAGTCTTTATAACACACTGCTGCCATTTGAAGTTACGGTAATTTATCCATGCTGTTGTTGTGAAAGGCAGCAATCTTTCAGCAAATAAAGCTACTCATTTTTCTGTCATTGCGGGTAGCAATAAACATAAAGCACCCACTACTGAGACAAAAATTGAAAATTGATCACATTTATTTATTATTTTCCAGCCAAATGTGATCTTCATTAAATCCATACAGCTGCTGTCAAATTGCACTGGTTTCCTAGAATAAATTCATAACCATAAAATGGCCTAAAACTGTTGAAATTCCTGTAAGTCATAATGTTCATGAAACATGTTTTAAAGAGTGTTAATGAGTATCAGTGAAAAATATTATCATATAATAAAGCTTCTCTAAGCAATTTTGTTTTACATAAACAGTGGACTGAGCGACTATGTATTATGTGACAAAAATGTGCAATGTGTGTATATGTGATACACACGCACACACATACACATACATATATATGTGTATATATATTTTTTTCTGATAAACGAAATGTAGCATTATCAGTTTAATTTAGAAAAAAAACATTGCATGGCTCTTCTCATCAGAATCTCTCACTTATTATTGGAAGATGCCAACCTATTAGACATTTTATTGGCCTGTTACAGTTGTTGTACAATTGTGCTTTTTATTTTACACAGCATATAAAGCTCATGGAGTCCTGGCACAACAGGCTGTATCTTGTTTTCCAGCAGCTGACATTTGTAAACTACTCTCTCCTCTTAAAATACTCTTTTACATCCTCCTACCTGTTGCATTTTTGCTTTATCAGTAAAGAAGTTGTTGTAGCTCTCTAAATTATTGCAAAACGGGAAAATTAGAGCAGTGTGCATATGGGTAATTGTGAAATCAAACCCATGGATAATAGCACATATATAATATAATATATGTGATGGTACATTTAAGATTCAGTGCTTTTGATGAAAAAAAGGAAAATCATGGCTAAAGGGAAGGGTGTTAACTTCCTTTTAAAATCACAATTACATTGCCTCTTAGCTCTTTTCTTACTTTAAACAGTGGAAGCACATCTTTTATAAAGAGTTGAGGGTTAGGCTACATTGGTTGTGGGCAAATTACCTAGAACCAATTATGTGTTCATTTTCATTAGCTCAAATTTGGTTGGTAAACCCACACCGGTGGTTTTAATGACTCTGCTGATTAGACCTCCTTTCAGGACTGTGTGTGTACATTGTACTAAACAAATTGACAGTCCAAATATTTTTGCTTTGTCTTGGAGCCTCTATCAATTCACACTCTTCTCTTCTCTTGCTGTAACTTTATGTTTTGGGGACATGAGGCTTACCCAGTAAGATTTTGATATTTTGAATACTGAAAAGAAATAATCAGAAAATGCAAGTAGAATATAATGTATAGATATATATAAAAAAAAGAATAAGTAACAAGGAAACCATGATAACCATAATCATAATTATTTAAGCCCACAAAAAAAGAATTTTTTTTGTTGGTTTGTTTATATTTGTTTTTTTTTCTTTTTTTCTTTAAAGACCCACCAAAAAAACAAAACAAAAGAAAAAATACACCGATGTTTAAAGATATTTTGGCTAAAAACTCTAGAGGGAATTATGATAGAAATTCAGGGTACTAACAAGACTCCACGGGCCCTATCGTACACTTTCCGCCTTGCGCCAGTGGTGCAGGCGTATTCCTTTCATACACACGGCGCAAAAGTAAACGGCTGAACTATAAGGATTTATTTATTCATTTATTCATTTGTTCGTTTATTCGGCTGGACAGGGACAACGCTCAGTGAATGTATTGTGTCAGGCAGCTCTCAGCTAATTCCCCCTTAAGTCAAATCTTTTAGAAAGCAAACATTTCCATATTTTGTCATTTCTATTTCTACAATATATTTTTTGCCTGCACAGGCAAATGCACACATACACAGGCACGCACACATGCATGCACGCAGGCACACAAGCACACACCTAAAAATTAAGTTCATTTTGTGAATAGAATACATGTGGTTATTAATGGTTGATGGACTGTTTTTCTTTCAGCCGCTTGTTGATATTGAATTTAAATGAAGAAAAGCGATTCAGCGGTGAGGAGACAGAACTCACATAAATGAAAGGGGTGTGTGCGTCTTAGCCAAACGCAAGATACACACACTCCCATACGCATGCTGTTTACTTCAAACTTAATAATTTTGTGATCAAAAATATTTTCAAAGTACACTTTACTTATTTCACTAAATATGTCCAAAGCACACTTAAATATTTTACACTGCTGAGAGGCAAAAACAGAAAAGAAAGGTGTGTGTGATTGTGGAGAAGTGTGTGAGCACGTTGGCCAACTGCGCCATATCTTACGGTATGCGCCTCCGTTTAGACCAGGTTTTGGCTGGTCTAAGCACAAGGCGCATTTGACCTCATTCCGCTGGGTGTAAGATAGCAAACGCACCAGGACACGCCTCCATTCCACCGTCATTCTCAGACCTCCTGCCTCTCGGCATACAGACCCGGCGCAAGTGAGTTTGCTATCGTACACTTGTGGCAAAAATGACATTTGCACTGGGTGTACGAAAGCAATGACACCTGTGCCACTGGCGCACCGCGTTTGCGCCGGGTGTACGATAGGGCCCCATGTATCAGTATGAATGATTCAAGTATTAATTTGCCCTGCCAAAACAAGTGTTAAAAGTATGTCAATCAAACTCAGTTTGAACACATGAAGTTCTGAGAGGACACAGAAAAGCCACATTATTGTTATCATTCTTATATGATTGTTAGTGTAATACAGTCAGAGGTAGGCTGCGAATGCAGGTGTTTGCCCCACTGTGAACTGTGGCTTTTCCACACAGGTCACAGCATTTTTACCTTACCATGTTACATAGTGCTGGGTAAACACTGATAAAATTACCTGCCCAAATCCTCCAATATTATTTGGCAGCAGCAGCAGAGTCAAATGTCAAATGTTGCTTTTCATGTGACAAATGTAAGGAGAGTTTACCAACAGGAGGATGACAAGAGTTTGAGGTTAAAATAAGCAGATAAGGGCAGCTATTTGCCAATATATTTACATTTTTTCCTTAACCTGACACTGTAAATGAGGAGACGGGACTTGGTTTCCTTGCTGAGATGTCGGAGCTTTGCACCGTGTCTCCTGCTCCATTACTTCACACTAGTCTGCTGTCAAAAAATGTGAAAATAACTGCTGTCTTGGTGCATTTTTGATTAATGATCATGGTTAGTGCTAAACCTGCTGGTACACGGTATTTCCTCTGAATACTTCATAATTAAAGTCAACTCATGTTTTGAAGCTGCAGCTGTAGGAAGTGTTTGATTTGCATTAGTTGTAACTTAATACAGCACTCAGCAGATTATGTGTAATCGTAACACCCATGTTGTCAACTCTAGACATAGTTTAACAGAACTGTGTATGACCAAGTCTGCGTAAAGCAAACTGAGGCCTGTACTTAATGACAAACATTGCTGAAATATGCATGCACAGTGCTTTAAATGAGTGTCACGTGAGTACCTCTAACATTAGACAAAGAAATTTATTCAACTCAAGTTTGCACAATGGCCTGTTATAGATGAACTTGTTCTACAGAACTTTGTTATGGGAACCTTCTTTGTTACCTCAAAGATCCAGTGTGCAGGATTTAGTGCCATCTAGTTATCAGGTTGCAGACCAAACCAAATGAATGTCCCTCCACTTACCCTACCTGTCTAAGTGTGTGGAGGAGCCTACAGTGGCCACAAAACTTGCATAAAGAGCAAAAGTCCCTCTGTAGAGCCAGTGTCTGTCTGTTAATGGGCGTCTGTAGAAAAGTGGTGAAAAATGAAAAATCCTCCTCCTGAAACAAACACAATACATATAAACATAAAGATCAACAAAACAGCTGCCTCAAGCAGCCTAAACTGCTTACAGTGAATCATCTCTCACAACACCACAAACCTAACATTTTCTAATCCTGTGGATGCACAAGGAAAATGAAGAACCCATTTTGGATTTTCACAGGTCCAAATGGGATCACACAGTGGCCTCTGTTCTTGTTAGCACTAAAACCCACGGCCAAAACATATTTCTCAAAGCCTTCTGTATTTGTGAGAAAAACCTGTGGGGGGTTCTCAACCTAACACCTTGACATGGCATTGATGGGGAGGAAATGGCATATCTACCTGTGCACAAAACAGGACCTTGGATTTGCCCTCAAAATACACTTTTACAGGCAATCTGCTTTCCACAAAAAGGGGTCAAGCCAGGCAGAGAGATAAATAAATTGCTTTGGTACTTCTAGGCTGAATATGCTGCCTTGATCCAACCAGGTCATAGACAGCATATGCCTCTCCACATACATGGGGCCAAAGATAGGAATAAAAGCCATAGAGGAGAAAGATATTGAAAGCAGAGCAGAAGGGAGAAAAAGAGAGAAGAAACAGGGTAAAAAAAAAAAGGTGGAAGAGAGCCTGTAATCAAAGAGAGAAAAGTGAGAGGAGAAGTGTCTGTGTGTGTGTGAGGAAGGGGGAGTTATGAAAAAGAAAAGAAGAGAAGATCAGAGTAGAGGTTAACGGAGGATAAAGCCTATAACAGGACTATAAAAGCATGCTAAATTCTGGAGAGTGATTCGATCTGAGGAAAGTGGAATGGAACAGCAGTGTGATAAGAAGAGCTTGCAAGTGGAGTTTTCACGCCTATATGCTTGCAGCAGCCGTTACTCAACTGCATAGAAAAATACCCTTTCTTTTTAAAAAACAGTAAAAGGCGAACTGGATGTTATATATGCTGGTACGTGCTTTTTGAGTTATTGTGTTGCCATCAGAGTGTTTCCCTCAATTCACTTCTTTTTTGCATGTGTTTGCACCACTTTGTATTAGTCATTGGCGTGTGAACATCTGATTCAGTACTTTCATAAATGCCATTAGTGCGTAACCCTTTGTAATAGATTCATAATGAACGGGGATGTGGTTAGAGGCTAGGGGAGATGGCTGCAGCTGATTCCATTTGCCTTTTGCAAAGAGCAGCAGTTGCTGACTGAATAAGGATTAGGTAGAAATGATGGGATTTTGATGCTCAAAAGCCCAGCTGAGAAGTAGCACAGCATGAGACCATGAAGCATAGCAGGAGAGGAGACGCAGGCCGGGTTTTGGTGCCTCGAGCAGACAATGTCACATCTCCCACACAAAATAGCTGCATTGATTACTGCAGAATATGGAGCCAGGAACCCTGGCTTTCTCCTATACAATGCTGGAATGAGGCATGCTGTCTAGTAATACGTGGTTAATGTCAACAAATTTACAGTGCAATTTTTTTTGCTTTTTCTTGGAGCCTCTCTCACTTCAGTTTTTTCCCCCTTGCCCTTCTCTTGCTATAACTTCACGGGCTCTAATTTCGTGGTGGAGGGTGGCGCACCCCGCGCAGTGGTAATTTCATCCAGCGCACCACCGTGCGCATCCTATTTGGCAGTTTGGTAGACTGGGGTGCGCCGAGATGGGCGTGGCGGCACACCAGGGGGAGTTGTCCACAGATTCCGCTTGGCGCATTGACAATTTCGTGACAAAACACTGCACGGAAGGTGCGCTGAAAGCTCGCCAGCTCCAACCTGGTCTATTCTCGGCGCAAGCAAAGCACGCCCGGCGTAGTGGTAATTTGGCTGA
>JAPZDY010000021.1:2167556-2179464 GCA_029783645.1 Ctenochaetus hawaiiensis
AAGATTAAAGTAAAGTTGGAACAGCTAGGCATTAAATACAAGAAATTTTGGAAAACTTAATTATGTTTCTTTGAGCTATTCTAACACAAATGGTTATAACAAAATGTTTCTTGAGCAACTATGATAGAGAGAACAGGCACTGCAGTATGTATGGAAAAGGCCTTCCAAAAGATCCAAGCTATGAGAAATAAATAACTGATCTCTTATTGGCTTGGGCTTCAAAGTGAAAAACAAACAAAAAAAAACTTTTTTAAAAATTTTTTTATACTATTTTTATCTTATTTATTTTATCTTTTGCTCTCTGGCTGATTACACCACTAACTGACTCTGTACAGTTCAAAGTGAAAACCTATGTTTTTTTTTCTCACACATAAAAAATAAATAAATATTTTGAAGTTTAATTTCTACATTGAATTAACTAATTGAAACTGTGAAATGTTAACCAATGGACAGGCAGGCAAACATAGCAAGAAAAGAAAACTTAACACCTGGCTCAAATGAGGTGGTTTGTGAATCACACCTCCTGCAGAGATGCAGCGTATTTCTTGCAGCTTCAATTCTTCACAGTGTCCCAGTGTGACCCATCAGTCTACAGGTTCTCATCTGCCTTCACATCACCGCTGCTCATTTCACTGATTACTTCCTTTTCTCCTTGGAGTAGTGTTAATCAGTGAAATCAGCTGCTTTAGTGACTGATTGCAGTGACTCTGGCCATGATAGCACAAGCACTTTTCCACCATGCCATTTGTGGATGAATCAACATGAGAAACTTCTAATCCAAAGCCTTCAAAAAACCTGTTACTTATTGACTACCAGATGGGGAACTGTCCGATTACAATGCTTTACAGTTCCTGTCAGTGATAACAGCCTTTATCAAAGTCGGGTTAGCACACATGCTACCATAGGAGTAGCATGTGTGCTTTATATTGCACAAATTTCCCAAATACAATCCTGGCATTTTATTTTACTCAATAATAAATATAAAATGCAGGGGTGTTTACTGTGACTTACAAGTGTTGATTTTATTGTTCCAAACCCATTGTAGAGGTGATGTATCAGATTGAGTGGAGTGGGTTAGGTGCAGATGTGTATAGGGTTTTGGAGAGTTCCGCTGCATGTGTCCACAAAGTTTTATGAAGCTCTTGAGGCTTTAGTGGGAGGTGTGTGAAATCAGATATATTGCTTCAAGAGGGGTCACTGAAGACCACAAATAGAAAATGGGATGTTGAGTAGTGAGTGTAAATTAAGTTTTGTTGTTGTTTTGTTTTGTCTTGAATTCTGAGTGGTTTAGATTATGAGTTGCCATAAATACTGCTATAAAATAGTCCTGCCCATACACAGTATTTTAAATAGTAAATATTTCACCAAAATGTCAGCCCCTGAGTCGTTGAAGCTGTTTTGAAGTCTTAAATTTGGTGTATGGCCATTACTGAGTTTTTTTTCTTATTTGGATGAGAGGGTGGGGCTTTGAAGGATACGCATTGCCCCGTGACCCCCAGGATACAGCTCGTGGATGCTGTCAGTCAAAAACAACTTTCCCTCATTTGTTTTTAACTCTAGCCTGATACATTTTTGATAGCTTGTTTGTACAATCCCCCACCACACACAGACACAGACACATGCACACTTTAATGACTATGAAATGACCGATGAAGACCAAAACTGTTCTGTGTTCCAGGCACATGTTCATCTCTGCTGCAAAGTTGGCCTTCTGGGCTCAGTTGTTTTGGTTTCCTTTTTCATTCCCAGAGATTACTGACGTGTGAACACCAAACAATCACAATCACAATTATCAAGAACTGGCATGTTGTGTAAAATGTGCAATATACAACACTAATATAGTTCACACATTTGCTAACAAAAAAAGTAATGCCTCCATGTAGAACTAAGTGAATGTGTACTGTTATTTACCTTTACTGCTTCAAAGAGTTTATTTTAGAGAGTTGCAAATCCTGCACACTGTTTACAACAAAAATAACACATGCAAGTTAAAACATTTATTAGCCAAATAAACTCAGAAAATTATATGTTTGAGTACTTAATTACCAAGTAACATTATTGCTTTGCTTACAGATGACCCAATAGTATTGTGTGTGCTGTTTGTGTCTGCAGAGACGCTGCTCTCTGTCTGTATTTTTTATTTTGCTGGGTTCAGGTCATTTTTGGACATCAAACTTTGGGCACTGTTATTTAGCCTTAAGCCAGTAACAGCTTGCAGGGTGCAAGGCAGGAGCTAACAGGTGCCAGTTTTAAGCACATATCCTAGAGGAGCCATTGAACCAGGGAGGACTGGCTACATTTTACAAACTTCAATGGAACAAACCTTACTTAGTCTATTTTTACACTTGCCTTGCTTCTCTAAAATTATGTTAACCTACATACAGCACTGTATGTGTACACATGTAAGCAGACTTGCATATTGCTGCATATCTGTACTTGTGTTTGTATGCAGGCGGTGTGTGAACTTGAAACACAGCCCTTGTCAAAATAACACTGTGACAATATGACAGCCGCATCAGTAACGCTGTGTTTGCTGTTGCCAATAACATCAGACTGTGCAATATAATTCTGAATAGATGAATACAAATTCACCACATAATAAGCAAGACAGCATCTAAACTGAGACATTATCCAATTTGCCGTAGTTACATTTAGATTAATCTAAAGTTTGATGTCCCAGTGTTTGGTGTTGAAATATAGAGGAGGCATACTTAATTCTCATGAAGTTGATTTCTTGCTGATACAAAACGATCACAGGAGGGAAAACAGAGCAAAGAGGAAGCTGATACACAGAGAGGAGAATGAGAGAAACAAATGAAGATGGAAAGGGTGAGCAGGCGCCAGGGAGTGAATACAAATAAAGAGAGAGAGGAGACGAGAGCATCTTAGGCCATGATACACAAGCAAAGTGTTGATGCAGTGTAAACTGGCAGTGTTTGCTGCAACAGGAAGAGAAAATGGTGCTGAGGATTACAAATTATGTGGTGGATTAAAACCTCAGTGAAACAAAGGTTTCTTTCTTCCTTTCTGGCCAGTGTTAATTGCCAACTCATTATGCTTGCAGGATAAAGTTTACTCACACAATATGTTTTGCCTAACAGTTAGTCCAATACAAAGACTAGACTTTAAAAACCCAGGGTAATGAACAGTCAAGATCTTCGTACAGTCCTATTTTCGGAATCACTGTTTACGGGTATGTGGTAGTTGCACTGAACCACTGAATTAAAATATATATTGTAGTTTTTTAAATTAATGATTTTTTTTAAAATTTCTTATTCTTCAGACTCGAAACACAAGTCTTTTGCCTAAAATGTGGCTGTAAGAGTTCTTGCTTTTACAAAACAGGTGCTGGTAATGCACCTTAACACACCTTAAAGTGAAACGACTCATGAAGCGTGATTGTTCCTGTTGTAAGCTTTTGTACAGTAATGGTTACAGACTCTCTCTGCCTCCCTACACTTGGATTTTGAGTTTAAATAATTTGACAGAAAAGACACCCCACACCCACCCGCACACACGCACACACGCACGTTCACCAAATGATCACAGTTAAGGATGAATTTGACTGACAGATTTTTATCTTTTAAAAATGTTTGAATATATCCCAATAATACTAATACACTATAAAACTATAAAACTATAATCACGTATTAGTTGTGCTTTAGTGTTCAAGCGTAGCATGAACAATATGTTAGCAGAGCTGGAGTTTCAGTGGTCAGGTTGCATTTACATTCAGGCATAAAGTCAAGTGTAGATCCCTCCAAGTTATGGCAGTGCTCAGAGCCCAACACAATCAGTCACTGTAATTATACACATAAACAGAAGAAAATAGACTGAAAGCCTAACAATATGCCTTAAGTTATGTTCATGTGCACAATAGCCTATGTGAGCTGATCTGCAGCCTGTGTAAACAGCTGGCTTGTTTAAAATAGAAACATATGCTCTGCTAGATGTGTGTGAGATGAATGACTTAAAAGTATGGCTGAATGACTACAATGTGGACGTAAACTTATTCTGTCTTTGTGTCTCAGGTTAATTACATATCCACAATCAAGAAAATACAAATAAATACAAAAATACAAACAACAAGGCAGATTGCAACCCACTTGCTCATATCAACTCAGTAGGTTGTTTGAATGTGTTCTTTTCAGATCTCCATGTCCTCTCCTGACCTTCATTTCCCCTTGCATGTCTCTGTGGTATTTTGGCGATGGCTCTGCAGTGAAAAAACATCTCAGAACCATGTATCTGGGGCAACATCAAATCACACTAAATATTGCAGACATAATGGACAAGAGTAATGCTTAAAACACAGATTAATATTTTTTATCAAGATGATCTCTGAACAGTAAACGCTGTTAAAGCTGTATAAAAAAATAAACAGCTTGTGGAAAGGATGTTTTTTTTCAGTTTGTATTTCTGTAATAATGATTGTGAGCAATTTTTACAGTATCTGTTTACACAGCTGCTTTATTCTTAACAGGAGTTTCCCTCTTAATTTATTAAATCCCTGAACATCTGACAGTGAAACAGATATGCTGATAAGAATGCAACCTGTGATTTGAGTAGCACTGCACCAGAGCACAGTGCCATTATGCAACACAGTATTTAATTTTTTATTCACACTGAGCTGCTTTAAAATGTCCAGTAAACACTATGATATAAATATATTTCTTCATTAGTTGAGCTGTGGTCATCATGCGTCACTGTGATTTAATCTCAGTGTTACTCATAGCATAACTACGGTTGCCTTGAGTAAGTAACCAGGGTCAAGACCCTGTGATAATGGTTCTGAAGCTGTCGCAGCTAAACTTTCAATGAGGGTCATTGAAAGAAGTCATCTTTCCCCTTGACACATTAAAAACATAATAAGAAAGCAGCTCCAGCACTTTCAACACTTGTAGTCATGCAGACAAAACATGTGCTCTTCGGTAGTTGTTTGGAAGCTTGTTTTTAAGCTGTTTTGGCATGCCAGTTGCCTGCTTTTGTTTTAGCAATTAACCACAGCTTTGGTTGTGTTTGTACAGAGAAAGGAGGAACATGGTGTGTGAACATGTCAATCAAACTGACTGGTTTGATCCAGTTTTACGTATCAGAAGTCTGAAACTGGAATTAAAAAAAGCCAAAAACAAAACAAAAAAATACCTGCTGTACTAAAAACTGGGTATATTATAAAGCAAACAACCACAGGAACAAGTTCAAATAGAGAAGAGAGGAGAGAAAATTTTCTATTCTACATCAATGGTATGCAGATAAGGCAGTGGACTATAAGAAATAAATCATCTGAGGGAAACGAGTCATGGTCAAAATTCATGGAAAGACTGGCCATCTGCATATTGTATATACTGGCTTGTGTATCGCTGTATGAACAGGGAAGACAGAGTAAGCAAGAACAGGAATAAATAAGAGACTAAGTAATAGTGCTTTGGGGTTTTTGCTGAGCATGCACATGTACTGCTCAGTCATGGCCTAGCTTCATTACAAGGATATACACTCTGGATATGTGTGGTCACTTACTATTTCTGTTTGTGTGTAACTTTTTCATTTAGAGCTGAGTCTTCTCATACTGTTTTCACTTTTCTCTGTCTTTTGCAAACAAAACACATGAAGTTTTTAAGTATGTAAATCAGTGTAACTGCAGAATACTCTTAAATTTAAAAACTTCAAAATTACTTAATTTTATATAAAAATCAAGGTCTTGTTTTATCTCTGACCCTGTCTGACCTTGATATTGAATTGTGTTTTACTTTAAACACAAAAAGCCTGCATTGAGAAGGGGATGTAATAAGATGAAAGCATGTTTATTCTGGTCTGAAAACTTTTCAGTATATTGAAACGGCATTGAAACTAAAGAAAATTGCACTGCTGCGGTTGAAGTTGTCATCACTGCACACTGGTGGAAATGTAAAGCCCACTGTACATTGTACATAGGGGGCTGTATATACATATAAACACATTTATTCTATGGTCAGTGGCTTCATGCCAACTGCTTCTCAAGGATGGGTTGAGTGCAGAAAACCAATTTACTAAGTGTGGTTGTATGTCACAATAAATATTTTTTTCTTTGTTCTAATTGAAAACCCCATAGAGGTTGTGGGAGGGGGGTGGGGGGATGATAATTCATAGTATTATCATAATTGGTATTATCCTTATCATTACTTTTTTTGTTGTGACCTTGACCTTGGTTTTACATTATTGTGATCTAATGGCCCACAGTCCTCTCAAAATCACTTAAACAAAAAGTCTGTCCATGGTAGTTGCTTTAAGAGGCTGTATTTAGGCACAGCGGTGCTTTAGGCACAAATTATAATGCTGACATGTGGACATGCTTACAACAATACTAACATGTTGATGTTTACCTGGTATAATGTTTTACTCATAAACTACAATAAAAGCCGGGGGGATCACTACCAATGTAACTTCAGTTCATCCTGTGAAGACAGTATTTAGCACTTTCACCTTACAGTGTAAAGGTTCTCACAACCAGTCCATGCCTTTCTATGCAAAGGCTTCATGTGTCTCCCTTTGTCCGTGTGGGTTTCTTGAGGTAGAATTGTAATCATTCTTGTAATTAAAATCATCATTACTCTTTCAAAAACTCAGTGTCAAGACATGACACCTCTATAGGCGCTGCAGCTGAGAACTGACATGTCATGGCTGCAGGTGGAAATGTCATCAGTGCTTTTACTGATGTGATTTTGGCAGTTAAACATGAGAGAAATGTCATCACCACTGATCACTGCATTACTACTGCTGGCAGATGTGTAGAGACAAAGGGTAGAACCATCATCATCAGGAGTCAAGATATCATCACTGTCATCACTGAAATAAAGAATCTTATCACACTTGGCTGAAAAGTAATTAACCAAGGTAGAAAAATAAAACTTTTATCAGCATGGCACAAAACACAAAGTTAGAAGATGCTCTACGATGCAAAAAAGTACACAATGATAAAAGACCAGTGGCATGGCTAAGTTTGGTAAAAGACAGCAAAATAAAGTTAGAAGGAGTTGATGTCATCAAAGAAGAAAAATTGAAAATGAAAACAGAGCAAAACACTTTTAAAATGTCTTTGATTAAATTGTCTTAAGAAAAGTTTAAAAAGCCATACTAGCAGCCTTATGAGGCTGAACGTAGGAACAATTCTTTTTTTTTTGAGGTAAGTACCAACAATAGGCATGCTGACATACTATTGATAAGCAAATACAATGTTTAACATGTTCACCATCATAGTTTGATGAGCCTGCGTAGACTGAATTAATGAGGAAATGTTGAGCAGTTCCAAGTGTGTAAAGGGTCAAACTTGCACTTATAACCAAGCGACAGGGGCTGTGTTTGTGCACACAGCAGAAATGCTTTCTTGTGAGGATGCTTTTCCACTCTTCGATGCTGTTCTATGTGCTAGCATCACAGTTACAGGCATGTTTTCATGTTCCATGTTGTTAAGCACCAACCTAGATTTGGGCTGGACTGATATTTACCATGGTTGGGCAAACATACTTGCACTGAGGGATTTTTATGGGCATTTCATTTTAAAAAAGTCTTTTATTTTCTTGCTGCTTACTTCTTAACTTCATTTCATTTAACTTCTTAGCATTCTGTTGTCAGTGTCATCATTTTTCAAGTTTACTAACCTGCCACGGCAGATGGAATGTTTCACATATCTGTAGGGTATGCTTCAGGTGTCCATCTGGGAAACAGCCCACAGACAGCTTTTGGAAGGGGCAGGTTGTTTAAAAAAAGTTGGAAAGTCGGAAGGTGATTGGACAAGCCCTCTGCCTGTCACATTCATTAAACTTACCAAAGCCAGTAAGCAGAAGAATGAAAACATCTTTACCATCAAGAAAAACCTTTGGTGCCATATTTTGTTCTTCTTTTAATAAATAAATGTTGTCCAGCTCAGATAAAACAGATGCTATTGCAGCATCCAAGCTAACCTCTTTAGCAGCCACTATTGGTTACTAGCTTGTAGCCACTTCTTGCTTTGGTCAAAACTAAGCCATGTCCATAGCTGCCACCTCTTTCTCCACAAAGGACACTGATTGGTCCGGTCATATTCTGAATGGACACAAATGAATGTGGTTAGAGCTTTTCAAGATGGACCTGCATGATTTTACATAAAGATTTAAATATGTCTTATAACACTATGGTTGTGCAAAACCATATGTGTAGTAAAAAAAATGTTTTCCCTTTCATATTCTAAGTATTTTTATAGCCTTTTTTTCTTTTGTGCAGGTTACACAGTAGAGTTTGATTTAAGCTGTGAAGCTCTGCTGCACTGAATACAGCAGCAAGCCAAATCCTATTTTGAAGAATGCAGGAGTCAGAATATAACATCAAGTCTCCTGGTGCTTCAGACAGCACTGTGAATAATAGTGAATCTGAATGAGATGAACAAAAGAACTTGAAAAACAAGTGAACTGCATACCACAACTGAATTCCACTATGTAGATGTCTGATGTACATTTCTATAATTTTGATTGCTTTGAAGGTATAGCATAACTGCCAGGAGACTGCCAGATTCAGTAACTACAGTACAGGCATGCAGAGCTCTCACATGCACACAATTTCAAAGATAGCTCCTCCTCAGTCTAAGGTTAATAAGCATGTAAGATCGAAAACATCATTATAATAATGGTCTTCTTATGGACTGATAAAGGTAAGATGACAGCTGCTGGCTTTAAACAGAAGAATGTCATTAAATTTTTATATTTAAAATCAATAACTTTTACCATCATGTGTTCATGACAACATTAAAAAAAAAGTCAAGCCACAAGTGCTGAAAAATAGTTCAACCTGCACAACTGCAGCCTCTTTTGCAGCTCTAATTAATTGTCCTTCACATTTGATCCAAGCAGTTTTTAATTATAACTACCATACAGTTGAATTTTTCTTATACTTAATATAGATAATGTTGCATTTATCATTTATCCTATAATTTATCCATTAACCACTTAGCACACAATCACATTAAAATAGTATCAGTTAATGTGCTCTACATGACAATGGTGTTAAAACTAAACTTATTGAAAAAACATGTTGATGAAATTACACCTCAGATGATAAGATAGACCATGTTCTACTGCCATCTTACTAAAAAGATGGATCAAAGCGTATTACTGCAGTAATATTTAGAGATATATTTTCAGGAGACATATTAGAGGCAATCAAAACACGACCTTCAATCATCACAGGGTAAGTGCAGCCCATATATTAATGCCACCTGCCCATTAAGCGCTGTCTGCCTGCAAAGTGTTTTAAACTGAGTGCATTGTAATAAAAGAAGGTGTCCCAGATGAAATGTATCAACACCTGTGGGTTTTGGTGCCTCGACAGGGTGTGTTCAGAGAGATTTAAGTAAAAAATTAAGCCAAACTGTAAAAGTGGAGGGTGCAGGTACAGGATTTTGACAAAAGAGAGTGACTCCCCCGCCTCCTTTCACAAACATGACAGTCACCCTTTTGTTATCAGGAATCTGGATTCCTCAACCAAAAAAAAAGTTCACTGTTGCCAGCTTAAAGTTATTAGTATTTAATATCACAGTGAAAGCCACCCCCCTAAATGTAGAAAGGAAAACTTGAAAAATGTTGCTTGTGGGCATAAAACAGGGTCATTGACTTATCATTGCACACAATCTGGGTTGACCAAGATTAATGCTCTGGAAGGATAATAGGATTGCAAACAACCGCATACATGCCCACCACCTGTGCTGCTGTCTGCCTCCATGTTGTTTACCAGTGCTCTAAGAAGCTGTAAAATAAATAGCCTAATGATGGAAACGATCAACAGAAGATGGATGACAATGACAGCTCCTCAAAAGTGAATAGCTTCATTTTTGTACCGTGGGAGGAAGTAAAGATGCACATCCATCTTTATGTCGATGGGGGAAACCCAAGAGCCAAATCTGAAAAAGTGGGCCTCCTTCGCAAGCCAAGGCCTGTCTGCTCACCAAATTTCATTCAAATGACGCACTAATAATAGCAGACAAAGGGAACACTAATATACAGATTAGTAGTAAAAGGTTTGCCAATAGCATAAGGAAAAAGACTGCCTATAGAAGTGTATATCTGCCACAGGCTGAAATTGCTTTCACCCTAAGGTGTCCCACTGCTTTAATCAACCAATACAGTAACTTTTTCTATGATTAGGGGTCAGTGCATGTCAGCTAGCTGCCATGCCAATAATCACTGAAAGGAAAAGCTTTTCTTAAATGCTGCAGATCAGAGCCGAACTCCACTTATGTCTAGAAATACTTATTTTCTCATTTTCACACCTCTGAATGGCTGTGCAATCCTGACCCAGGTCTCCAATTTCATGTAAAGCGTAAAGGGCTTATGATGGCCAGGATGTACTCACTACTCTGATTTTCCTGTTTGTCACTTTACCTCACTGTCTTGTGCTCTTACTCAAGGACTTAGACATAAACACGTGCATACATACACACACAGCTTATAGGAATAATTGCTTTTTACAAATCAGTACCTGCAGTTTTGCCCTTTACCAAGTCTGAGTGCAGTTAATTGTATTTTTGTCTCTGAGTGTCTTCATGTGCAAATGCCAGTTTGTATTTGAGTTACTTGGATAAAGACTGAGCTGTACCATCCCTTGTGCCTGTGTGATACCTGCCTTATTTACATGGTTCAGTCTTTGCCTCAATTGTCCCCTTATATGCAAATTAGTAGAACAGAGGAGAGAGCAGTTAGAGGCACCAGCCAACTGCTCATCGCTCTGGTACTAGCAGACTTTTGGCTCTATTCTGCTGAATCCAAACTATAGAAACACTTAAGTTTTCACACATTGCCAGATAATGATGAAGTAGAATTGCCTAAATTGGAATGCAAACTGTTTTATGGACAGGTTGCATATTGTAGCCATACAACCAACTTGAATTATTGTTTTGTTTGTCCCCATCCAGAGCTAAATGTGGAGCTAGACAATCAAATTAAAGCAGCAGCAAAACCAACAGACTGTAGATTAAGCATTAAATAAACTACCTAGCATTTCAGCAACAAAGGACAATGCTACACAAATGCAGCTGTTCATTTTATCTGTCTGTGTAATGTGGTAAAGAATACAGGTTTTCAAAACATGGTTTACATGTTGGAACACATAAAACATTTGAGAAGTTGTTTTTTTTTTTCTCAGACACAACTGTTCCTTAAATTGCTGGAGCTACCCAAACACAATTTGCACAAACTCCAGAACACTTTGCCTACCACTTTTAGAACCCCCTGACAGTGCAGCAGAGGCAGCACAGTACACAATAGCTGCTCTTTTACCCACTTTTACCCACCCATTATTTGAAAGTTTGTTGGACTGATGATCATTGTGAGTACCCTCTTCTGGCTACAGCAGGAAACGTTGTGACAGCTCAGGGAACAATAAAGCAAAAAATAAAAAACAAATACATAAATAAATAAATAAATAAATATCAAGTTTTTGTTTTTAAACAGGCTTTGTCAGCTTTCTATTTAACCTCAATTTCCCTATCTCTCTCTTTCTCTCTCTCGTTATATATATATATATATATACTGTATATACTGTATACACTGTATATATTGTCACAACCTGGCTCGTAGGCCATGACAAAAAACAGTGAGACACAGGTGAAGCACAAAGGTTAACATTTATTTAAATCATAAAGAACCAGGCCAAAACTAACAAACAAAACACGACGCCGGAGGGATCGAGGTTGAGAGGCGAGAGACAACTGAGGGCTGCAACTGCCAGTTCTTAAAAGATCCAGGGAGACTGGCCAGGTGCTCCCGGTTACCCAAATTGAGTCCCGCCCACCAAGGTACCTGCAGAAAACAGACAAGCAACAAAAACAAGGGAGAAAACACAGAGCGGGCCCTACAGCAGCAGGCGGCCGTCACAATATATATATAGAGTTTGATGTTGTCACATA
>JAPZDY010000021.1:2217567-2230198 GCA_029783645.1 Ctenochaetus hawaiiensis
GCGTGCCGTGGATTGCGTGACTACAGAAGCCCTAAGCGGACATGGTTTATTTATTTTTTTTACAAGCCGTATTCTCGTGATAACGAGATAATAACTCGTTATCACGAGAAAACAAACTTTGTTTTCTCGTGATATGTTAAAACGAGAAAACGGCTTGTAAAAAAAACAAAATAAACCATGTCCGCATAGGGATTTTGTACGTGACCAAAAGGCGCTTTGTCACAGGATAAGGGAGAAGCCTTGGAGCGCTTGTTTGCAACTCTGACACATGCCGCCGGCTCTTGGAAAAAAAAATTGACGTAATTCAGAAATGAAATCGCATGTAGGGGTGAATCGACATCGAGGTTCTAAAACGATTAATCGTGCAGGCCTACTTAACCAGATGAGCTGGTGAAAAGACTTTCGAATTGTTACCATTTTCTTTGCGCTTTATTTGCATTAGTTTGTAGTTGACTGGTACTGTGTCATAACACATCCCAACTGCAAGATTCACATCCATTTCTATAGCACTGTTTCACTTAGCGTAACATTTTTCATGGAATTATGGCTGTATTTATCAAATCCAAGATATGGTTGAAAGCTTTAGTAAACTAGTAAGTGTACACTGAGAGATTGTTTTGATTTTGTTCAAACAATTATTTCACAGATCAATAATGATCTTTTCCGCTTAACTTTTAAGCTGAGGTAAACTTAAAAAGCTCTGAATGTTTGCTATGAATGAATATTTCATCACAGAAGCTGAGCTCAGCTGTAAACCAATCCATGTTCATTTCAACTGAACAAACTCCATCAGCTGTCAAGACAAATATGGCTATACACACAGAAAAAAGCTCCAAACTAAAGGTGGACTTGGGAATGTTTGTCAAACCTATAAGTATTAAACTTAAAATGAAACAAGTTCCTCAGTAAAAAGAAAGT
Source organism: Ctenochaetus hawaiiensis (assembly GCA_029783645.1). Classification (NCBI taxonomy): domain Eukaryota; kingdom Metazoa; phylum Chordata; class Actinopteri; order Acanthuriformes; family Acanthuridae; genus Ctenochaetus; species Ctenochaetus hawaiiensis. The sequence continues at coordinate 2,218,486 of JAPZDY010000021.1, forward strand.
ATTGGATCCATTTATTACATTCCACTAACTTAAATGAAACTTAAAGACATATCACAGTGAGGTAGTGACAGGTTATATTAAATCCATTGCAATTTTTTTAAGTTTATTTTGCCATGCGGAGTAGTTTTAAATCACAATACATGTTAATTTTACTTTGACTAGGTTTTGGAGACTTCTGCTCCATCAGATACACTCATTATTCAAGCTGCTTAATTCATATCCCATTAAGAGGCTGGATTAGACATCAAATCCGAGGTTTGTTAGAGCCCAGTGCTACTACAGCTGGGTGCCTTCATGACTTACAGCAGAAAAATGGCTTTAGCTAGTACTACACTAGCTAGTGGGAGACGTAGATAAGTCACAGCAGTCTTAGCCCCCATTTTTTTCCTTCCTTGCACTGCTGAAGTATGGCTTTCAAATAGCACCAGCAGGTAATATCAGCAGATGGATTAACAGCTCACAGTGCAGCAACGGGCTCCGTTTGTAAACGCTGTTCTGGGGTCAGTACATCAGAGAATCGTGCTGGCATTAAACATACAGACAGTAGTAAGTGTGCCTGATGCAGTTATGAAAATATTTTTAATACCATGGACACACAGTATATTATGCTCATTAGAAATCCTGCTTTCTGCTGTTAATGCCAGTATTGGTGCTAACTGTGTTCTTAGACAGTTTTATTCATTTACTTTGTTATGATCATTCACATAGCTCTCTTAAAGTAAGCTCTGAAGGTGGAGAACAACTTTTGTGCAAGGACAAAGCAGTCTCCTTATTTTTACGTGTAGTCATGAATTACATTTGAGTTACAAATGTGTTAACCCCAGATGGTCCTCCTCAGGTGGAGACGTAAACACACCTGTATTTAATCTGGAATTCATGATGAAATACAACATCATTATGTTCTAATTAGCTTAAGTGAGTTATCTGATATGAGACGTCTTCAGAAAGATAAGAGGCTTATTTTGCCAATTCTCTAATCTTATTGTCTGCATGTAATTAGCTGTATGTAATGGGAACTGGGACTTGGGACATCTATATTGGAATTATCAAAGTCTGAGGACACTGTCACATGTGGACATTCTTAATCTTCTATTTATTTTAAGAGACACAGTTCATAGATATCTGTTTTTTTTTTGTGTGTGTTTATTCATCACATCAAAATATATTACAAGAGCCAACAAGCAAATCATGTGTTATAGATATTGTCTTTACTTATTGGTGTTCTCTATCTTATCGAGTGTAACATGAATAAGAAATTGACAGGGGACTTAACTTGAGCAAAGACCCAACAGACTGCAGTTCAACAACCCAATAAATTACTGAAACTCTATTAAATTAAGAGTGTGAAACAGAAAAGGAATATGATGTGTATATTTCATTGAGACATGAACAAGAAGTAAAAATTTAACTAACATGCCATATTCTTCTTTGCTTATCAGGGAAGTAGAGCACTTTTTGTCTGGTATGTTCCTTGATATCTCTAAGGTCACCTATTTACACACACACTGATGGTTTAACCTTCAGGAGCTGTTTGAGGTTCAGGATCTTGCCTAGGAACCCTTTAGCATGCAGACTAGAGGAGCAGGAGATCAAACCACCAGTCTTCTGAAAAATGGACAAGTTCTACCTGTTGGATCACAGCAACATCTTAATGTCTGCTTACTCAGATCCATGTTGGCTTTAAAGTGAAGCCTCAGAGTCCACTCTGGGGCGTGGAAATATTGTTTTGACAAAACAATTTTCAGCAGTCACCTGCTAGTATTTTTTGACAAACTTTAAAAAGTATTACAAATTCATTTTGCAATAAAAACTTGAAAGCTATAGGAATTGAGGTTAAGAACTGTTTTGACAAATTATAACATTTACATTTCAGTCCAGAATTTCCCTTTTAGCTGTTAAATACCACCAGGCTCTGAATTTACTAGGAAATAATATTGCTGTATTCCCTGAGCATTACTCTACTTCTGAATGTTGTGCTGAGGTTAGTGATAAATGACAGGCTAATGAGCCATAACAGGAGTAAATGGAGGTTACCACACAAAGGAGAGAATAATAAAGAGAGGTCAACATACTGCATTTATATGTACACAGTTAGACTTTTAAAACTCCATTAAATGAGACTGCACCTCTTGTCACATGGGATCCTGCCAGCGACAGGCTGCTGACCCATTTTTCCTCCTCGCCCACAGTTTGTGACAAATTTGATCAGGTGTGCTTCATAATGTCTCTGTGTGTCGGCAGCTGAGAGAAATGATCGCCCTTTACATATAAATAGGGAAGAATGATTGATGAGCCATGTACTCTCACTAATAAGTGTGTGACGGTGACTGCAGGCCCAATGTTACCAACACAGCCAGGTTCATATTTGATGCACACGTAGCACACGTTTTTGACCATGATGGCCTAACTCATTTGGTTCCATTGCAGGTTCTAACAGTTGGTAGCACATGTTCCCTCAACACTGAGTTCACTTTAATAAAACTCTTCACATAGTCAGCACAATAAGTCAATGTGGACTGTTTGTTGGTCACTTTCCATGGCTTTAACACAAAATGCTTTCATGGGGAAAAAAAAAAAACAGTTAGACATTCAGTAGCATAATTCAAAAGCACTGTCTATCAACTGCATGTTTTACATTTTGTGAAGTTTAAGTCTGAAAGAGAAATAAAGAAAATACCCATAAACTCGTAATTGAGACAAACACTGGTGATTTCTATAAAAGACTGGTGGCAGGTGTGAGGAGTTGGGGCAAGTGAGGTGGACTGAAAATGCTTTTTGGGTTTGTGTATGGGATAATGTGGAGTTTAAGTGATCATTTGAATTCACAGAACATTTTACAGTCCGACCAAGGATGCTTTCACTTTCTCTTCCACCCTGCTCTCCATTCCTCAATCCAGCCACTAATTTCCTTATGGAGGTGAAAGATTCATAACCACCAGTCACATGCTCACATGTCCCTCTGGGGGGAGGCTTGATGTCTTGACTTACTGCAGTGATTTCCAGGAATGGATGCAAAAAAATTCTCTTGAGGGTGTATTACAAGAAAAGACATCAGGTGTGATGTTGATAAGAACTTATGGCCAAATGGGGAAAACCAGATTGAGTAGAACTGTGGTATTTCTGTATCTGTGTCTATCTTGTACAACAGGGATGACAAACCTTTTTCCCATCAAGAGCCATATTAATTTCGAAAACACCCTTCACATGTCATGCTAAATTATTGGACACATTTATCACACCAGCCTCTAATGGAATGGCTGGAACTGCTTTCCTTTGGCAACCATCTGATGTCAGATGCTAGTGATGATGATGCTACTTGCATCTTGTTTCCAGGTTTGGGTCAGTTAGTAACTTTTCAGGCACATCAGCTGGTTCAACGGGGCAGCAAATAAGTTCAGTTCCTTTTCTCGTCTTTTAATGTCCTCAAACTTTTAACCAAATGCCTGAAGGAGTTTTGCACTCTCACCAGCAGATTCAGATTTCATAGAAGGCTCATGTCTCTTGTAGAGTAAAATAATTCACAATGTTAATTCCCCCTGGAGCTGCACTTGGCCACAGCTCAAAATTTGATTTAGTTGACCCCCCATAAGAAAGCAAAGGGAAGAGAAGCTATTTGGGACTTGGTAATGTCAGCTATGAAGGCCGTATCACACAGCCACTTGCTCCTACTGAGCACCATGGCAGGTTTTCCCTTTAGCTCCTTAAATTCTTCCTAACAAGCTGAAATTTGGAACAGTTTGACTTTGTCCAGTGCCAGTGGCATCGAGACAACAAGAAGGCATTCTTGGTAAGTTCTTCTTCTGAATTAGGTCTCAACTTTTTAGCTTTTGGCTTTTTCCACAACTAAGTAAGTTTAGCAATAATTATGTTCACTATTAAGTTTTTCATCAGTTTGAGCTTTCCCCTGCGAAGTAACATAGAACACACATAGTCGTTACATGCATAAACCAGTGTGCCTGTGTGTGAACTGTGTTTAGGACATATTGGATAACGACACTTAAGTCTACTGCCTTTTAATAAAGTTACGGTAACTTTTCTGTATGTGTTGCCTCTAGTGCTTTATTAGGGTGCTGTATGCTCCAGTACGCAGTACCACCACTTCTACAAACCTAATTCCACACACAAGAATATAGGCCTAATATGTAATGATTTGCCGATGAGTGTCCTTCAAATTTCATTTGTATTTGTGTGTGTGTCCGTATGTGTGTGTCCATGTATCTGAGTGTCTTTGTGTCCTCTGCAACCATGTTCCTTTAAAATAAAGTGTCCCAAAGCATGAGTTTTGCCACATGAACATATTTTTATTTGCAAAAATGTGTACATGATAGTAATTTACAGAAAATAAAAGTGTGTGTGTGTGTGATACACATTAGTAAAAAGTTCTGCATTAGCCTGTTTTATTGTGAGTGTGTATATAGGTTAGAGTATTTGAGAGAGAAAGTGTGTGTGTTTATGTGTGTATGCATGTGTGCGGTGTCCCTGTTTTCCAGTGAAGGACAGAGTTGTGATGAGAGTAGAATGACCGTGGCTGGTGTCACATATTCAATAAAATAGTCATCTACGCTCATAAAAAACAAGGACGCTACATCTCCCATGGACAACAATGAAATACTGCTGTGCACAGTGGCAGCTGCAGCACACTTCCGCCCACCCAGCAACTATTCCCGTCATCACCAGTGATACTGGCTAGCCAATTTGTAACATAATATGACCTTTGATTGTCATTAGGAAAATAACAGTCATATGTACGAACACTCAACCCGAAAGAAAATAATTAGGAACTCAATATTCAATAAATTCAGAATTGATCGATGCACTTTCTTCTCTCTCTGATTAACATTAGACAAGAAGCATTCAACATTGTTCCAGTTGTTTTGTGAGGTAGAAATCAAAGCAAATTAACATAATTTTATTGATGCACACTATTTGACTGCAGGTGATCTTTGGAAAGTACAGTGCAGGGAGACACTCCTTACACACTTGTATTTATTGGCTGTACAGCTACAGACACAGAGCTGGTGGTAAACTAAAACTGCATTTTTCCACCCAGAAATGCTTGTCAACAAACATACACCCACTGCTCCCTTGCTTGCACACAACATGTTTGGGAGTAAAAAGACAATAACAGAGCAAAAAGCACTGAAAATGGAATCCTTGCAAAACAATGTAGTCATCTACAACTTCTACAAAATGAAATATTTTTTTAAGAAATGGACAATATGAACAAAATCTTCCATCAGAGTAGATGATATTTTACAAAATTTTATCAATCCTTTATATACTGACTGAAATGTGTGTTTTTGCATTGTTAAAAAAAAAATTGAAAAATGTATATCAACTAATTGCCATATGAAATGAAATCATAAATTGGTATCAAGCAGACCTGCTTGTTGGTTCGCAGAATTAATTGCAATAGCCCTAAACATCAAGATATGATGCCTTGCAACAATAAAATAATTATGAAGGCTGACAAATTTGCAATGTCTCATTATATATCATCAAATTACCCAACATTATGTACAAAATGTTTTTTCTATCATCAATGCTGTCAGGTAAACAAAATATACACAAAAATATTGGCTGGAAAACAATAACTACTGTTTGTCTGCTAATGATGATATCAGGCAAATTAGCTCATGTTTGACAAAATGTATGTTATATTTTAGTTTCTTTTTTTAATTGCATCAATCAGGAGCGTTAAATTAAGAAATCAAAGAACTTATAGGAAAAGTGACAGTCTTAGTATTGAAGGTTGTCTGAATGTCTCATTTGCTGTTCAGTCTTACTGTTTGCATTGATCCTGTTTCTAGCATTAAGAAGGGTCAATGATAAATCAACTGTGCTCCTTTTAGCCTACAACAGCTAGCAGACATGAAGTACCTCTTAAGTTACTCTTACCATAACCATAACCCTGAACACTAAAGAGCCACATAATTTCCTCAGGATCTGTTGAAGATGCTGTATATTAGTAAATTGCAATGGTTATTTTGAAATTACAATAGCATGCTTCAACTCCTTAATACATGATAATAATACTGCTGCAGGGTGGCTGTGGTTTTGTCTTACAACTCATTTTCATGTGTGTGTATATGCAGCTATCCCTACTGTCTGAGCTGGGTTTTGGAGGTGTTCTGCTTTACATTGACCCATGTGACGCTCCCCCTGGCCGCCACAATACCTGGCATCAAGCCTTCAGAGTCACTCTCAACCCCGGAGGAAACCCTGCCATTGGTGAGTGTATGTGGCTTAATGACCAAGTTGTGTTTTCATGTGTACACCTCCAACTACTTATTCATATTTGGAAAAACTGAAAACATCACAATTTTTTATCTTCACACAATCAAAAACACCTCACTATCTATCAAAGCAGTGAAAAAAAGTGATTTAATAATTGTGAAGTTGCATTTATATTTAAGTCCTTATTAAACACCCACTATTTTAGATAAAAAACAATCCAACTGACTCAGACAAAAATGTTACTTGTACAAATAAAAGTTTTGCTATTTCAGTCATGTTTGCCTTTCCTTGCCACTTCCTGTCTCACTCACTGACTGGTAACTTGAGAAGTTTGTGACAGGACAGTATGAAATACACCACAAGTGTGAAATAAATTTTATTATTTTATTTTTTTTAGATTGAAAATTATTGGGACATTTTGGATTGTGTAATGTAACTAAACAAAGTACAAAACAAGGATAAAGTCATAAATTGCACATTTTAATTTGAAAATGTTATATATTTTAAGTATAACTGAATTTTTGTGCTTGCTTTGACAAAATACCAACTACAAAAAAATTTAGAAATTTATACATGGAAGGACAACATCATATACAAATTGCAAGGATTTCATGTTTATTTAAGGGACAGGGGAAACTCTCCAGACCATCATAAATATTCAAAGAAAACTCTCCAGACCTTCATACGTATTCACCTCCTTCAATTCCTTAATTTTACAAATTGCAAGGGGAAAGAAGTAGCATCCTTGTTTAGGTAATCTTAAACAAGGATACCAGATGACCTGCAGTGGCTAATCCCATTGCAACTCAACACCAACACAGACCAACAGATAAATGGTCAAAACATCTCTTTTATCAAAACCAGATTAAAACACTTGTAGACAGGATTAGCAAAAACCTACAGGATTAGGAAAATAATACAAAAATAATCATAAAAACAAAAGTATTAAAAAAAAGTAAAAATAAAAATCATCAGTTTGTTATGGCAGTTTACCAACACTCCACAAATCTTCCACTTTAAATTCATACTAAACTGTGATTTATAATAATAAACAACAAACAAACAACAACAAACAAAAATACTAACACTTGGTTGTAATACACCTTTTTTAATGAATAAACAAAAGATTTCCTATGGAATTAATCTCCCCCTAATTATGAGGAAAATTACATTATTTTTGTTCAAATTTTTTAAACCTCTGATAAAAGCACGACATAATTCCATCACAGTTCTCTTTGGGATCTGCTCAGTGCTGAAACTTAGTCACATTTCCTACCTTGGCCCAAGGCAGAGGACTTTATATCTCTTTATCTCTCTGACTCTTTTCTACTGTATTTAAATCACCCTCCCAAGATGGATGACCTCTCTGACACTCAGTCTTGTCCCCACTTCCTGTTTCTCTGCCCGGTCTGGCCAATAGGGACGTGTCATTACCGCTGAAGTATCTTTAGTCCTTGTAAGAGTCCCAGTACCACAGTGGCGAGACCCAGTAGAGCCCCAGCAGATGTCTGGATGCTGTGTGAGCACGTGTAAGAATGTGTTTGTGTGTGTGTGAGAGAGAGAGAGTGTGTGGTGGATGGTGGGGGTGGGTGGTGTTAAAGTGGAATAGAGAGAGAGAGAGACAGATGCTGGCTGTCTGGTCTCTCACCAATTGCAATGCTCTCAGGTCACCAGTGCTAATACAGCTCAGAAGAACAGAAGATGTGAAAGGACACCTCATTACTCATATCAGCCTTACTTTATTCAACTTCCAGGGTCTGCTGAGGCTAAATGTATTATTTTATTACAGAAAAGTATTCAAATACATTCATGATAAAAGGAGATACCTTACCACCGTGATCAATCTATTAAGGCTTTAAATTGGTATAAATCTGCTATTTCCAAGAATTTCATTAAAGATTAAAGAGTTTCACATTTTTCCTACGATACTCTCACGGCTTTAAGGCTTCTGTGTGCTTTTATTTTCCTCTATAACCAAATCACAAGAGAATTTCCCTTTATTGATTCTCAGTAGCACATGATACAAACTAAGAATTAAGGCTGTAGAATATAAAAATGACATTTCTCTTAAGTTACCATCATCACGATTTTCAGGAATCAAACCCCACTGATGATACTTAAAAGATAATAATTATTCAATGCTCTGATTGGCCCTTTTATATTGTTGTGTTGTTGGTAGCTACAGCATTTCAGTAGTCATCAACTACTCCTATATGTTTGTTATCTACTAAACGGATTCTGATTGAACTAAATCCACTGCAAGCTTGTCTGAAAAGAAGATACTGTTTGACTGCAGTAACAATGCCACAGCTTTCTCTCAGCAATAGCAGGAGTCTTCCTTGCCCCTGCTGCCCTGTGCCAAAAGCAAAGATGATGAATTAGCCTACAAGGATGCAGAGTGTCCACTAGTGGTTTTCAGAGTTGACAAGGCAATTAATTGACAACTCTGTGAAACACACGCACACATGCATGTTTATGTGTGTGTGTTACTGATATGTGTGTCTGTGTGGTGTGTGTGGTGCCTGCTATCGATAGGTGTGTTCTTCTAGATATCTACATAGTCATTTGTTTGTTTGTTTGTTTCAGCCCATGTTAAAAGGTTTCTTGCAGTGCAGACATTTAAAGGTCAGGTAAACATCTGAGCATAGCTTTTAACATAAACATTTGAAAATAAGTAATCTAAGTGTGTAATGTAATGATAATGGACCAGTATAAGGTAGATTTTTTTTTTTAAATTAATTTGTAGATCATTAGTGTCCTAGCTATTTCACTGTCTCAGGTCTGCATTTGTTTCTACATGTGTGCACTGGATGCAGACATTTCCCTAGTGTCACAGTGTAATGCCCATGAGAGATAGAAATAAACACTGCCACATCTGGCATCTGGCATAATAAGACTCCCATCTCTTTTTGCTGTCCTTTTGAATTTCAGAATCTCTCCATTGTAAGCCATAAAGTATGCAGGTTATGGACATTGCAGTTATTTTCATTTTATGTCAAACTGCATAAATATTTGAATGTAAAACTCACAGCTCTAACCATCATTACAACAATTCATCAAATATCCTTGCAATTACTGAATTGCACATGCAGTAAAAGTGTTTTTCACCAAGAATACAGCTGTCATCAATGAAAGCGCAAACGCACTGTAGTTTAGATGCAAAGCAAGTTTGCATTGGAGTTACTCTATGAATGTTTCAAAACTAAAGGTCGAATGCATTTTTTAGTAAAATAAGACAAGATAAGTTGCAGCCATGATTTCAGAAATTTGCAACCTTATAAAATAAAACCTTATACAATCTTATTTTTAAAATGTGTAATTACCACCTTAGTCATTTATAATATTATCACATCTGAAATCACTCATCTTCTGATTTTTTTTCCTTTCAGTTAATTACTTGCATGCTAGCATGAATTAATTACAGTATGTGAAACATTTCACGTTACCTTTGATTTGATTGTGGCATGCCTAAAATTTACTTTAACACCCTGTTTTCAACTAAATGTCAGCTGCCTTTCTTCAACTTAATCTTTCAATGAGTTTTTACTGGGTGAAAAAGGAAATTAGATCCATTGGTGCAAGAAAGTAAGCTACACCATTATTCCATTGAAATGTCTTCATCACCTGCAAGAAGATGTTCTCAAAAGAGCTCTACAGCTAATGTGTTCTTTATTTTTATGTGAAGATACTGCAGTGTTGTATAAATCCTGTCTTTTCAGATTGTTTCAGGCTGGCTGTACTGTACATTGAATGCAGCATCAGTGCATCTCCTGCTGAAGACAGAGAATAAGACAGTTAGACTTTGAGTCATCTTAGAGTGGGCCTGTGCTTCACACACACCCTGGTATAGAACAATCCCTCGCAATTTACTGAAATGTAGGCCATTATTCCACACTTTGTGTGCACTTAAATTGTGAGAACTGAGGTCCCGCTGTTCTGTGTGTCTGCTGAAAAGCTGTTGTGTTGCACCTGTTTTGCTAAATCTAAAATGCTTCTACCTCTCAGGCTGTTGGTGTTGTAAGAGCTTTAAAACACAGCCAGTTCTCTGTGGTGTCAAGAGAACCTCTCTTTTCAAATTTTAAAATAAGATACAGGAAGCTGTCACGAATGCTCCCCGGTGGAAATGTTGTCAGTGGAAGAGCTGTTTAGAGTAAAATGTAATCCCACTGTTTGCCAGGGCTCTGTATAATGTTCCCCAGACTTTTCCCACCTCTCAGTTTATTGTTTGGACTTTGTTTTCTTCCTCTCTCCATCCTTTTCTCCTCCTTCCTCAGCTTGTTAATTTGACTGCTCCGTGTATCACGGCTGTGTTTTTCATATCCTGCCTGCTGAGACAGCCACAGAAAATCAAAGCCTTTGCCATCTCATACATACAGTACATCTTTCCCAATTCTATTATGTAGTATGTTATGTATGTGCGTATGCGTGAGTTTGCAGGGGTGTATTGTCTATGTTTTTCAAGAAGAACTGCCTGTGGTTTTGCATGCATAAACAACTATGATGTAAGAAGTATATGTGTTTGTTCATTAGCCTGCTGGTGTGTCTTGGATGGGTATGTGTATATATTCATGTAGGCATTTTCATTGCATTTCCCACATGCCTGTGACTGTCACGTGTAGCTCTGCAATATTGAAAACAGAAAAAAAAAAAATCAGGTCGTCTGCTGCTTCCTGCAGAGCCCACAGCGTTTGGTTAGATATCATCGGCAGGTGTTCGTTGTCAGGTTTACTCCACGTAGCTCCAGCATTCATCTAGTTTGATATGTACCATGCTGCTGTAGCATTCATTTATTCTTGGAAGAGATGCCACCACTCAGATATTCAAGCTTGCCCTGTAGCTCTCCTGACACTTGGTATAAAGCTGAACGGGTGCCAACAGAAAAGTCTGTGCCTCTTGGAGACACATTAAAAATGACTGAGCGAGAAAACATTCTTTGCAACTTTGTTTGGTTTGGTTTGGTGTATAAAAGCTTTGTTAGTGGTTTAATTTGGAAAACATAGATGAACAGCTTGATTTTCAGGCACACACACAATATACAAGGAACACATTAAAAGAACAGGATCAGACTACATGCATTCAACCTATAAATGTAACATTTCAGCCAATGTCTGCTCAAAGATCAGGTTCAACACAGAGCTCATGATCGAGGGCTGGACAGTGGACAAATGAAGATCTAGAGTTATGAGACCAGAACTTGCCTCCTGCATCCTGAACAGTAGTGTAGGATGATAAAATACTAAGGTCCAGGTAGCTGGTTTGTAACCTTTTTGGGCTTGTAAAGTCTTAAAGCTGGCCCTGACTCATGATCCCACAGTCCATCTAAAAGTGATTTTTTTGTTTCAGTTGTTTATGGAGAAGAGATGCTTTTTAATAATCACAATAATATAAATGATGAAGTACAGATTAAATGCCCCTTTAGAGACAACATGGTTGGAGCTGTGCTTGCCACTGAATTCAGCTTAATTTTATTTTGGGT
>JAPZDY010000021.1:2255506-2270940 GCA_029783645.1 Ctenochaetus hawaiiensis
TACCAGGTAATTTTGCAAAATACACCTTTATCTAAAATCTAATGTCAGAGATTGGAAAAACATGCCATGAATTCATAAAAAATCAAATGACATTTGCACTGACTAGACTGAGCTGCCAAAGGAAGCATAAAATCAAGGAATTACTCCAGACCAGATCAAAATGAAAATGTCAATAATTCTGTTCTAATGACTAGACCAGATTTAATTTTTGCATTGCGTTGCACGGAAACAGAAACTGAATCAGTTCCTCTCTGCTCTTAGTATATGCTTCTCTTCTTAATGTCTCCATCTCTGTCTCACCATCTTCAGCCCTGTGTGCTGACATGAGCTTAGCAAAATGTCTTATACTGAGGTGTCACATAGAGACGAAGGGAAAGACCCTCCTGCAGTGCTTATTAACTACAATGCTTTCCTCTGCTCTGCTTTGATCACTGTGGGAGACCATGTGATGCTTCCTGCCATCTCATTTGTTTCGTGTCTAAAGTGTTCTGTTTCTCTATCATCTGTCTTCCATAGTCTTTTCTTCATGTCATCGTAGAAATATACCCATTACACTGTCTCATGACTGACTTGGGACAGGTCTCGGTGCTGCACGTCATATACTGTCTGTTTGATGTGGCATAATACTTTTTGTGTGGTGTGTTATCTTTTAGTATTTGATTTTATACAAGTCTTGTTTAGCTACGCTAGCAATATGACTCTGGTTGGCAATGTTCTCCATCACCCTCTGCGTCTGTCACTGAGTTTACAACCAGCTTGATTCACAATTGTATATCTCAACAATGATGGACTGCCATGAAATTTGGCAAAAATGGTAGTAAGTATGGGATTCAAAAATATAATCATTTTACTAGTCTGTGATAATATAAATCTTAATTTGCAAACTAAGAAAACTGAAATGGGGGGTGTATGCATCCAAATGCACACACTTAACAGGAGTTTTTTTGGTAATGACCTTTATTTTAGAGTTAGCAGGGAATTCAACTCATGGCAAAAACAGGTGATATGAGCAGTCAGAATTCTTTTTCCAAAGCACCATAAATCAGTTTGAGTTTAGGGTGGGGAATGAGCAGGCAGTTGGGAGTCTCTGATATGGCAACAAGACTATTGGGGGAAAGCTCCAGGACAGACAATTGAACTGATGATCTTTTCCAGTGAAACAAAACCACAGCCTCAGGCAGACAAAAAAAAACAGGGAAAAACAGAGGGAACCTAGGAACAAAAAGGGCAGAAGTGGTTACCGGGACGGAGGCGAGGAGGGATGGTCGAAAGCAAGCCAGGTCGAAAGCGGGAAGTCAGTCCAAAAGATTTTGCTGGAAAGTCTGGTATGAATGCGTCAACAATCTGGCAGGGAACAAAGGAAGAGTGAGGCCTATATAACATGAGGACAGGTGTAGGTGGTTGAGACTGATTGGCAGAGAGGATTGGCTGAGGGAGGGAGTGAGTGAGAGATGATGTATTCAGGGTGACACAGAGAAACCAGTGGTGAATAAACTGCAAACCATGACAAAAACAGATTTGATAAATTTCAATGTTGAGAGAGTGAAAGTAACACAAATGCAACATAAAAGTTCAAGGTTGAGTTACTTGTCTTCCTACATGGCCAGGTCAGGGGACTTCTGCTGTCTTACTTACAATGTGTATACCTCTTGGGGTATGTTTTGATCTTTCAATAATTAATTTCCATTTCTGTGGCCTATTTAGTCCCATATGATTGAAAGGTTTAAACCTCTCTTACAAATTGTCAATGTATGGACAGATATTACTAGCAGCTCTCCAAGACTGTTTTTAGTTCAAAACCTGCATATGTTCAGAGATGCTGCCACCCAGGAGAACCACTTCAATTCTAAGGTAACACCTTGAATTTCTCCCAGGGAGCTGATTGGAAAATTTGACATTCTCTATTAAGGTACAAACTGTGCTGGATATTGAACTTCCTCAAAAAAAAGAAGCCAGAGCCCAGTGTGGATTGGTGGACACATCTTGGTGGACACATCTTCTCTTCTCTAGTGCTCATCTCTAAAGCCCCTTGGGTTGTGTGCTCTGCCCCCCCTCTATTCACTCTGCACAACCATAACCAATGCAACCCCTGGCATGGAGAGAACGTCTAGTAAAAACATCAGTTTGTGGTTTAGTTGTAGTATAAAGAAACTACAACTGTATTATATACTACAACTTTGTGTCATAAAACATTTCTCATCAGTCTTATTTGTCTTTCAGTTAGTCTCCAGCTAAACCATAAAAAACATGTTTCTTAAACCAGAAAATAATTAGTCTGAGGGCTGAGATATTACAAATTGTTCTTAGCTTCCCAGCAGAATCCAAGAATTTTGGTAAAAACAGTCTTGATTGTGCTGTCTGATGGGTGGAACAGTCTGTCTCCATTGGCAAAATCAGAGGGACTGGCTCTGTACTTTTTACTTTCAAATGTCTTGGCAAACCAGTATCACACCAGAGCGTCTGACAGACCCTCCTGTCCACCGTCTCAGTGTCACTGAGGGAAAAACATGGTCTCCCTTTACAGTCAAGTTAGCACTTGTAAATATGTAACATCCAGTTGTACTTTTGAAAATAAATCTGTCTTATAAAGATTTCACATGACTTTTATTGATGTATTGTCAAAACTACTTTGGTTCTACTTTCTTACGACAATCTACATAAATCATGTGCTTCACACTGGACTCAAACCCAGCTCTCCTGTGTTTCTGGTACTGTATCCTGAGCTGACCTTAGGCTGATTTGCTTACTTTTATATTATGTATGTCCTTCTCTCCTGTCATTATCACCTCCTGCTGGCACTGCACCTTAACATACACTCTAGAGGATCTCATGTCTCTCATAAGCTTTTGTGTATGTCTGGTCTGCTGGTCTTTGAAATAACTACTCTTCAAGTAACGTTTCCAAGGTTTCTGTTTCAATTTCTTCACACACACACACACCATTACAAGCCTTTATGGCCAACAGTGCACACACACACACCCACACACACACACACACCCACACAATCTAAGACTTAAATATTCTAGGTAATTTTTAAAACTGTTTCAATAACACATTGTGCAAAACTGTCTTAATGTAGAGAATGTTCATGAAACAGGTTCACTTTTGCATAACTCAGAAACCATTTGTGGGAGAGAATTCTTTTAAAAATTAACAATGATCAGCACTAATTGTTATAACAGGTTACATTATATTTTCATTATCTGGCAATCTTGCTTCATGGTATTTTGATTCATTCTTCAAACCTTAACCTTTGAAAAAGAATTAATCGTCATTACTGAAGACATTCAAAGTTGTCAATGCACTTAAGGACTTAGGTTTCATTTTAGATTTTAAATGCATACAACAAAAAAATCCCCAAAAAACAATCCTTCTTGACCGTCACTGTGCTTGAAATGTATGTTTTATGTATTTACTTACGACAAAAAGTAGTCCTTAATGAGTGCAGTATCATTACTTGTCTGTGAAACTATAGCAGCCTGATGGAAATAGATTTTTAAATTTACTTCATCAGCATTAAAAAAAAAAAAGCTTGGAGAGTTTAATCGAGATCCCATAGGGCAAGAGTCAAAGTGTTGTGGGAGGTTGTAACACATTGTTGGTTTGGTCTTTGAATTGTATTTGTTGAGAATAGAAACAAAATATACATAGAATATTGACTTGCCCTTAAGCAGATAGTGTCCTACACACTTTATCACAAATATGGCTATAAACTTAGTAAAGCACTTTCTCAGTTGTCAACAGCACCTGGTTGGTCTTTTTATGGCTTTTTTAGGTACTGAGGTAAAAAAAAGAAAAGAAAAGAAAAACCATGAAGAGGACAGGTGGGGGAATTTCCTTTGAAACAAGCACTGAGATAATAATATTTAAAATTGTGTGTGACAATTTGAACAGTGTCCTTTTAACAGTACATCATCTTGTGAACTGCCAAAGATACACAGACTCAGTTAAGAAATCAAGTGCTTTTTCCCAGCTCCTCTTGACAGGTTTTAATCAAAACACTTTGATGATTTTATGCCGACCTGCACATCATGCAGTCAGCGGCTGGTCTTGCCTGTGTGAATATGTCAAGATATCAGAGGCCTGCACTCGTACGCACACACACACACACATGCACACGCACACAGGGACATACACATACACACCCACGCACACCTCAACACACACACAAACACACATAACACTGGTCCTGGACCCAGAGCCAGTCTGTCAATCCAGGTATCAGTTAATATCAATGTGCGATAATGGAAAGACTGATTTACAGAGTGTGGACACTTCCCGGGTATTGATTTGTGAGTTCTTGCTTTACTGAACACCAGAGGACTGAGGAAAGAGAACAGAAAACGGTCTGAAGAAGGTTACGTTGCAAGAAGAAAATAAACAGTAAAAGAGGAGAAGTCAGGGAAGAAGTCAGTGTGTGAGGAGAGGTGGGGAAGGGCTTGTGACCCTTTAGTTCTTTAAAGGATTACCTTTAAACAAAATATTTTACTACTGTGCTGGACTGACAGTTTGGTTCATGCAATGTAAAAAGAGATGGATGATGTGTCAAAAATTAAGCCAAAATAAGTCTCATACAAGCACTGCAATCTTATGCCAGAGTCCCAAACTGTTGTCTGAGTCAGTCAGGAGTGTGAGTTAGCTGCCATCAAGATGTTAAGTTTTAATTAAAACCAAACTCATCAGACAAATGAACACTTGAAAATACAGCAGCATGGTAAGAAGTAACTGAAATGACAGAAACCATTTTGAAAGAATAAATTGATGCACATTGATTTACAGTTTGGTTTGTTATTGAGGTGTTGAGATATATAATTTATACTACAGACAGGGAGGGGAGTGATCTAGATGTTTGAGCCTCACTTTTGAGGAGCTGTTATGTAATACATCTTTAAACAGTCATCTGTGACTTTGATTTGAATTTAGTGGGAACCAAGAAACTTAAAACCCTGTAGGATCATTTTAGCTCTCTGTTTAAAACCAGACTAAAGGCAGGTGGTTAGAAGCATCACAAGCAAAGTATCTCTTTAGCTCAGCAGTTGGCTCTCTAGCTTTTAAACCCTGCTGTCACACCTCACCTACACCATTTGTCCCTCTTCTGTCTACTTTACCTGCTTTTGCTGTTGCCACTATTAAGTTTTCTTACCCCAGCTCTGCATTTTTCTTCTTATCTCTTGTCTTCATTCCTTTCCTTCTGCTCATCCTCTCTCAACCTTCTCCTGTCTTGTAACTTCATCTATTATTCAGTCATTGCCTCATCCCTTCCCCTCTCTGACCTCTTCATATTTTTTTTTCCTGATCTTGTCCAACCATCTCCTGACCTCTCTTTTCTTCTTTACTTTTTTGCCTTATTTCAGCTCCTCAATTTTCTCACCCTTTGCTTCTTCCTCATCCCCCTCTCCCCCTTGTCTTGTCTCCTGTGTTGTTCATGGATTATTAATCGCCTTGTGGAGCTGGAATGCTGCAGTGACACTCTCTAGACTAGCCACAGAAAGCTATTGACTAGAAGTTTGGTTCAAAGAAACCACAAGGGACTTTTCAGGGTTGCTGAACTTGTCCTCACAGCTAAGGTTAGAATATAGATTGTTCACAAACTTGGACAAAGTATGGATCAGCTGCAAGAGAAGCAGAAAAGAAACAATATGTTTAAGTTAATGGGGTATACAAGATGCAACTGGCTGAGGAAATTAGATATTAGGGACAAAGGATGCATGCCTTTGTAATGAGTTATGACTTTGTCGGTTATGGCTGATTGCAGCTCCTATTTGTTTATTAAGATATTGTGGTTTAACTTTGACAAAGGGCAAGAAAAATGAAACAGAACACTTTAATTTTCAAGTCAGCAGTTTCTTAACTCCTTAATCCTGGCAATGAGCTATATCTAAGAGATTTCCTGAAACTGTGTAACAACAGTCTTATAAAATTATTGTGGTGGGACAAAGGGACGCTGTTAAAATATAAACCATAATTCATATCAGTCTATCAAGATTCTACGGGATTGGTAAGCAAAACTGATGTCTGCAGCTACCGACTTCTTGTCAAATCAATTTGTTGTAGAAATGGATGTTGCAGATAAAATACCCATAAATTCAACAAGGATTCAGGTAACCAAACTGTTTCTTTGTGTCTTTTTTTTTAATCAGCTGTTCTTCTAAACAAGGATTAATTTTTGGGTTAGGGGTTAATTAATAAACATAACACACACACACAAAAATGTATTCTTTAAAATGGATTATTTATGATTTTTTTTAACTACAACGGTGGATCATCAAACTCTGAATTTATGTACACACCTGCATAAACTACTGTAAATGTACAGTATCCCTATGCATTAATGTGTCAGTTTGACCTGTATGCATAAGGATCTAGAGAGCTTTTCTTAACCATTAAATGACGAAAAACATTATCTTCATCCAAGATCTCAAAAAAAAAGCTGAAATGCAAGACCAGGCATGTGATTCTAATTATGAAGTTTACTTGATGTAAGACCTGAGTATAGATTGGACAAGGAAACAAAACAAATTAAATCAAAGCAAAGCAAAGCAAAACAAAAACATTGGATGTAAATGTAACCCACAGATACCCCACACTCTGTCTTTCAGCTTGGTAAAACAAAGTGTAAATACAAACTTAACACAAGGTCCATGAAAGACATTGATTCAAAAGATACAGACAACAAAACAAGGAGGTTTTATGTCAAAAACCAACCAATTAATTAAATTATAAGCAACCCTTCATGGGATGTTGATTAAACTTCTTTTAAATTGCAACCAAAATTTTCAGACATTTCTGATATCCATGACACACGTACAACAACCTATGTACTACAGGGGTTGGACAGCAGTGAAGCCATGAATCTGCTCTTTTTTTAGCCTCTTTTTAGCACAGTAGAAAAGCAATGCTATGAACTGGATGTGCATGGACCTCAAGCAAGGATTAGGAAGAACATTTAAGTCTCTTAACATGGGAAAATAAAAAGGTAGAGCCATGTCTGCTGCCAGGAGCATTGCCCATATTGGCTGAATGGTTAAATCCATATAAATCTTTATCTATATTAGCATTCAGTTCAATAGATTCAAAAAATAGAGAAGAGAAGGGTGAGATTGAAGAGAAGACAATTAGGACATAATAACAATGCCAAGGAGATTACAGGTGCTCAGAAAAATACACACACCTCTATCCTGCATGAGTTAAACCTGTGAAGGACAGACAGTGTCTCTGGTCTCCTACAACACTGAGATAAGACTGCAGTCAGACCGATCAGGCCCAGCTGCATAACAGTTACTGAGAGTTGTAATAAAAACAACAGAAAAATACACTTATCACATGACAGACTTCACTGTGTTTTATAAGCCTTCTAACTTCATGCCTACAAGATTTATGAAGATGAGAACTAAAAGCTGGTCTGTGACCCTCTGTGGCTACCTGCATGCACTGACATAATCACATCTATGTGCAGGACATTTTAATACTTTTCACACTGAAAAAAAGACAAAAGCAAGAATGGCATGTGGTGTCTTTAGTTTTAAAGTGTGTATTTAAGCAACTAGATCCTACATTTTTTACACAAACTGCTTATTATGCCTTATTATTGCTTATCAAAAATGCAAATAATTAATAAATGATCAATAATAAATAATTTAGTTTCTGTGTTTACTGCTTGTCTTTGCCATCTTTGATATCTAACCAGTTGGACCCAACCTTTTTACCTGTCATTTTTGTACCTCTGAATCTCTAGCTGCCTACCTGTGTATCGAACCCTGCATGCATTAAAGAACTGTTTTTGGACACCGCTCTGCATCTGAGTCCACATTTGACTCTTCAAGCCTTTGGTACAGTTTTGATATCAGTCCATGTTATTGAGACTGAAAACTCCCATCCCGTCCTTGGTAGTAATGGTAGTGGTTTATTTGAACCGCATCAGTTTACGATAGCAACAGCAGTGTATAGAGAGCATTTTTTGACAGCTATTAGGTGCATGAAAATATTCAATCTGTTTTCAGCTTCTGTGATATTTCATTTAAATTTTATACTGCATTGAGAGCTCCCTCTGGGGAATCAAACCACAACACTATTAAGCCGTTCCTGAGTATTGTCAGAGACTAAGGGCCATCAGACCAATGGGATTGTGGTAGGACTGTAAGACAATAGTCAATAGTGACCTACTTGGTAAAACTAACTAGACCATGGGCTGGCAACCCGCGGCTCTGGAGCCGCATGTGGCTCTTTCATCGCTCTCCTGCGGCTCCCTGTGTCTTTGGAAAATAAATAGAGTATTTAATTTAAATTTTACTTTATTTCGTTTTTTTTTTTTTTAAATGTAATTCTAAATTTGAGGATTATGGTGCTCTTGCAGCATTAAAATAAAACGTGTTTATTTTCTGTTTCTCTTTCTTTTTTTGTCACTCATAATATGTTTCACAACCGCAACATGTGCGACACCCGCCAGCGTGTAATTCATTAAGCTTTTCAATCCTCGGTATGCCAACCATGAATAATTCCAAGAAAAGAAAAGTTTCTGAAGAAAACAGAACATTTAATGCGTCTGGGAAGAGTCATTTGCTTTTACTGCTGACGAGAGTGGCTTACCAGTCTGCTTAATATGTGGTGAGAAATTAGCAAACAACAAAAATTCAAATGTTGCAGGACATTTCAAAAATAAACACACAGCCTTTGCTTAAAAATATTCAGATGGAGATGAGAGAGCAAAAATCATTTCAAGAGGTGGATGAAATCTGCAACTTCAGCAACATATGCTAATTTTGTGGCCGCTCAGGAAATAATCAGGCACGGGAAGCCATTTACAGATGGAGAATATTTAAAAGAATCATTCACGTGATAAAAGGAAGACGACACACAGAAGCAGACGGCATTTTTGTTTGCTGCCAGTGGATAATTTAAGTTCGGTTTAATCTCATAAATACGAGGGGGACTCAAATAGACATTGAGTATTTTATTTGAAAGCAACCTTCAACGCGTCATTTTTTCAAGTTCAAAATGTTCAAAATGTTTTTGTTGCATGCAGAAAAAAAATTTGTTTTCTCTGTACCAGTTCATTGATTTCTAGAATGCAACACAGCATATTTTTTGATAGAATAAAGGTTAAAAAAATATGCAGTGTTATCTTCATTTTAGATGTCAAAAGGGTTTTGCGGCTCTATGTGTTTTCTCTTCTGTGGGAAGCGGGTCCAAATGGTTCTTTGAGTGTCTAAGGTTGCTGACCCCTGAACTAGACTGTAAAAGAGATGCCAAAAGTTGTCATGGAATCTTTTGTTGATGTGATCACTGTTAACATTAAATTTGTTGAAGATGCATGTGTAATCCAAATGTGCAATTTAAGTGGTCCTGGCAAAGCAGAAGGTCCCAGCATGTTTTAAGTCAGCTGTGATTGTGCCTATGCCACAGGCCAAGAAACCAATCATAGCATCATGAATGACTACAGACCTTTTTTCTTGACATGTTTTTGTAAAAGTCTAAGATTTCTTAGTATGTTACCATCTCTGATTTTGTTTTGTTTTTTTTGTTTGTTTGTTTGATTATTGAAAGTGTGCATATAGAGCAAACAGGTCTGTAAATGATTTAGTTTTGTCATGCCTGCACTCTATTTTACAACACTTTAACCAAGGTCCGTTTGCTTGATTTAAGTATGTATTAGACTTGCGGAAATGGGAGTTGAACCATCCCAGTCTTCACAAGTACTTGACTTTTCTTTGGAGGGAAAAAAACAACCACAAAATGTACTTGTGACATAAATATCTGGAATTCAGTGTACTGTCCCCCCTACTGCAGTTATCTTACACCAATGACTGTATTTACCTCCCCCAGTGTAGGATGACTAAGTTTTCTGATGACTACACACCACTGAACGTGATCTCTAACTATGATAAAACAGCTCATAGGAATGAAGTTCTTTCCCTGTTGGACTATGTGATGTAATGTAATTCAAAAAACTTGGCAATAAGTGTTGTTTCATTGGGATTCCCATGTTGTTGTTTTTTTTTCACCCATTTGTTTTACACTTAGATACCGTCTGTTTTTCATCATATCACATCTGTACGAGACATTTTGATGCATTATGTTCTTCATAAGCATGTGTTTCTCTATTTTTGTCCTATTCTTTTTTACTAAATGTTGCGACTTGTAGAGACATTTTTGTTATAGTTAATGATAGTAGTTGGTGTAAGATTGATAGCTGCTTGGTAGCTTATGACCTTCCCCCCACCAGGACATTTAAAGTCTAAGCTCATAGAATAAACTAATTCATTCGTCATTTTCCTCTGAAATGTAGTGATCTAAAAGTGCTAAAACCAGTAACACTCAAGCAAAGAACAAGTACCTCAAAATTATACTTAATTACAGTACCTGAGTAAATTTCATTGTACAATTGACTAGAGAGTCACAGCAGTATTTGACATGGTTTCACACATGCATAAAATGGCTATCTGGCATTACAATTAAGCAAGACAATATGGACTTAGCATGACATTAAAATGTAGCATAGAAAACAGAGGATCCAGAGTACAGCCTTAAGGAATCAGACATATTATGTGTTTGACAGAGGAACTGAAAGTACCTGGGACGAAGGAAAAGTGTCACTTTAATAAGTGTATGGCTGTCTCTTTTCTCTGACAGCTATGCTTTCACGCTGGTTGTGCAATGATTTCCACTGATTCTCTTTCTTTTTTTTTTTTTTGTATTTCTCTCTAGCTGAGGTGTCAAGAGAGGCTGGAGGAAGTCTGACATCTTTGTTGGTTCAGCCCATCTCTGCCTTCCTGGCAAAGACTTTACTGTCCTCTCCATCCACAGGGCAGGGAAACATGTGCATTCCTCTAGCCATGCCTCCTAACACAGGTAAATATTCAAAATTAGTTTGACAGAGCTAGTGCAGCACAGACCTCCAGCAGCATCAGATTTCAAGATTTGTCAGATCCCTTTTTAGTTATATTGACTGCAGTGACAGGGCATGTCACTGTCATATAAAGAAGACTTTCTTATCCGATTGTATAGAATAGAGTTGAAATGATGTCCAGACTGCTTCATTTCTGAAATATCCATTGAAGCTGTTTCAGAAACATGTTTTTATTCAACTGTTTTTTTTTCCTCTCTTATACTCCATAACTTTCGTTTTACATGGAAACTTTAAAAGCATCATCAAACATTAGCACCAAAACAGTTCTCCCTCTCTCTGCAAAAAGCTTATCAACACGCACAGGTTTAATTTTGTTTGTTTTTTGATTGGAAAGAAATTTAAAATTCCTCTTTTGGTTTGATCAAAATAGTTTCTGTATTTTTCCCACAACTTTTCATATCCATTGATGTAAAACAAAAGCTAGGGGACAAGACGCTACTATGACATGTTAAAACCACCTTTAATAGCCACTGCAATATACTGAAGTTGGGTTCCCAACACTATAAAAAAAACTCTAGCCGACATTTATTTACATTAGACCCACGTATCAGGTCCATAGTTGTGCAAATCCAGGACACAGTAGTGTTAACATATCAGTATTAGCAGAATCTGTACCCGTCAACCCTGTGTGTACAGTACACAGTAAAAATTATATATCTTTTTAGAAACTTTACTTTGATTGCTGATAAAATGTTACATACAGTACCTTTTAAAACTGAATTACTTTATTTCTGTGTCCGTTACCAAGTTGATTTTTGCCTAAACCTCTCTTAAAATGAACCATGATGGTATCAGATCATAGAACAGATTTGTGTGTACGGTCTTGGAAAGCACAGACGGACTGGGTTGTTCCATTACCAGAGCATCTCATCAAAAAATATTTATGTGAGTCATTCTAAAGGGAACTTACAATGTGTTTATGACACTGTACTACAGTAACAAAATGTTTAAAAGGCTGTTCTACTTCTTCAAGGCAAAGAGTGAGCACTCTTTAATCCAAAGTGTTTGGTATTGAGTTTCAAGAGTCAATGTACGTTGACCTTAAGTCCAGATGAAGAAAGAGCAAGAGGAATAATGGCGAGGAAGTATGCACAGATTACATGTAGTAAATTAGGATATTATAATAGGTAATAGCTTCGCTCAGAAGGCTCGTCAGTGATTTACTGTTGTTTTCCCTTCATAATTTAAGTCTCTTCTAACTGTGCAGTCTAAAAACAATCCCTCAGAAGGATTAGCATTCATATAAGCTTTGGTTGCAGTCTCCTAACCTGTCTTTTATCACATTCCCTCTTTTTGTAAAACTGTATTAGTATGCCATCCCTGCTGTTGTCATTTTATGCTGTATAATTTCTTGAACTACTTTTATTGTGGTGCAATTTTGATGGCCTTGAAATGTGACTTGGGTCTCGGGTTCACCTCGTGGTCAGGTCATCATAAATTAAATGCAGTTGTTAATTAACCTACAGTGAACAGGGTGAGAGTACAGATGCGAGGACAAGCTTTTACTGTAAGTGAGACCCTCCATCACACAAAAAGAGAATAAATAGATGGAAAAGGAGAATAAATAGATGGATGGAGGGATTCAGTAATAGAGATATTTTCTTATAATTGGAGTTTCAACATTCCCCCTTAAAGGCAAAGAAAAACATGAACCAAAGGGCTGGATATAACAGCCCCAGGGCAGAAATTACAACAAAATGGTTGTGAAAACATTACACTGTGCATACACAAGCGTCCTACAAAAGAGGACAGAAATAAGCAAATGCATTTGTATTTCATCGGCAAAGTTATTTATTTATCTATGAAAGGAAGGCTTGTTTCATTTTAAGCACCCAATGCACAAATTAAAGCAGACTTTATTTATTTTTTATTAAAAAAAGAAAGGGAGAAAATATAAAGCAAGAGTTTAATTTCCTTTGCCAGATAAAGATGAATAGCTGATATGAGGACATCAGTAATATTAAATGAGAGCTTGTAAGGTAGATGTATAGAAATGTATAAAAAAGGAGGCACTGAGATGGAGGTGAAGAAGGTGCTATGAGTGTTAGAGACTTAAAGAACTGGTTCAGATGCATTTGAACAAGAGCAAATTCTCTCACCTACACTTGTTGGAATCTAACTGTGCTAAAGCTTTAAGTTCTTTTCCTGTATGAAATTATGTTGCTGTGAGATTTCTGCCACCCAGCCTCTAAAGTGGAGGACTTATAGTGCATTTCAGGTTTGCTACAATGTAATAACTACAAAACAACCCACCCAGTAATTCATCCTGATGGTGATGGTGCCAAATGAAAAGCCAGGGGAACAACCAATTAATAAGAATTTGTTGTCTGAGAAGCTTGAATTTATAATAATTAATTTAATGACAAACATTTATGAGGATTTTGTTCTGATCCAGAAATTAAAACTTTAAAAAAGTGCTGGCTAAAAAGTCAAGGAATCAACAAAGTCAGTGATTGTCCTTTTTTACTCACATGCGCTGCCCTTGGTTGACTCAGTTGGACTTGGCATATCAGCCTAAGAGGGATCCACATTTCCATTTAAAAAGGGCTACTCACACTGGGGTGTGTCTTTAACAGATGACGTAGTTGTCTTTAGTTAATTATTAGTTTTGTTGCAACTGTTTTTCCATCACACAGCATGTAAAAGTGGTTAACGGTCAGCTGTTTGCAGAGGTTCAAGTCTACCGTCTGCCGCTTGTCCTTGAATATCTAACTCTGGTTTTCCGCCTCCTCACCACAGTGATTTTTTTTTTTTTCAAGAATGACCACTAACAAGGTTCTACTAACAAGGCCCTGCTAAGTCTATGAAAAACATGTTTCCCGTAGTTAGAGACACTTGATTGCAAGCTGCTTGAAAGCAGGTAGTAGTCTGGACTGCTAATTAAAACACAAATCAGCACAGCATGGCTTGAGTTTGCACAAATGTTCCAATTGAAAGGTTTTATAAGACTTATCCTCTGGAGATCAGGAATCTGTTAAAAAATGTCATGGTGGTCCAACAGTTGTTGAGATATTTTAGAGTGGATCAAAATGGTTGACTACAAACATTTTCACCCCCAGAGTCACAGAGTCATCTTCAACAGTTCGTAAAAGGTTGTGGAAATTCACACAAAACATGTTAAACCATTTCGGATTTAAGAGGTTGTACTATCAGACTTCTGAAATTTTGTTCAAAAACCTCAAAATAAACAGTTAATGTCAAAAAATGACATTCGATATTTGGTGCAGCCCTCTCACTTTATAGAGCAATTTTTGCAGAAACATAAAACAAACAAATTATAAGGAACAAACTGAAGATGGACGGATAAAGCAGACTCAATCTTACAGGAGTAAGAGTTCAGGGTCTTTAGCTTGGCTCAGGTCAACACACAGGTAATCAGTCACACAGGCAGGTATCCAATACAGCAGGCAAAAGTGTCAAAAGGCAAAACAGATCACAAACATTCACTGAGAAACTCAAGAAAATGCTGGAACTCTAACATGGTGAAGAAGATGACCTGGCTACGAAGGAGGGGACGATTTAAGGCTTCAATACTCTGAGACAGTGGAGACAATCAGAAAAAGGTGAAACATATAAAGGCTGAGCAAGCACTTACACAGGAAAGCAACTTAAGAGGATGTGAGATCTAAAGAGAAGAAACAATGGTTACTGACGGAGCAGTGGCTAAGCTTTAAGGGTGCTTTCAGACCTGCCTCATTTGGTCTGGACTTTTGGAATTTTCAGTTTGATCCTGACCAAAATTACAGGTGTGAACACTCCATTCAGGTGAGAACTAATCTGGACTTACTTTAGGACTTAATGTAGGAAGCAAACCTACCTACAAAACAACCAATACAGTCTTATGTAATTTCTATCCCATCCCTACTGGCTAGTTTATCTTTATCTTTTTGCAGTTTACTTTATGTTATGTTAACTAAATATTCCTCACTCGTCTCCTGTGTAATAACTACACAGAGAGCATATCCACATCCATAAGTGCCTGCCTTCGACATCAGTACCTTGTCGTACGAGTCCTATGAATTGTGTGAAGCAAATTTACTTTATTTACATTTCTTGATATGTGCTCATTATCCACTGTTCTGATTTGGTTGCAACACCAAGTCATAATTATTACAGCTACTAAAGCAACTGTAATACACCGACGTGGCTTCCATCATTGTTGTTGTCAGACAGAAGTGATTTTTCCTCGCAAATTTTTTGACCAATAAATGAACGATCTGTACAACTGCATGTTATTTGTTTACAAATTCCTGGCTCGATTAACATAGCACAGTGTGCACACTAACTGGACCACAACTAAAATGTAACATTGTATCATTTTTGGGCTTTGGTCTACAAAAAGGTCTGTATCTACAGGTGTGAAAGCACCCTAGAGTGTTCAAACAGTTACTTTAAATTACATGATAAAAATTGTGTTAATGTAGAAAAAGTATGTTCATTGTAATGTGTTAAAATTAGGGATGGCTCGATCCGATCCACTGGATCGGTATCGGGCCCGATCCAGGCCAAAATGACTGGATCGGGTATC
>JAPZDY010000021.1:2272412-2288052 GCA_029783645.1 Ctenochaetus hawaiiensis
ATGACTTCAGTTGTTGTCACATATTTTCCTTCTTTCTTTAGGGGACCAGAATAGTTGTTGTACAGTGAACGTGGTGTGTTTAGATGTCAGTATCAAACAAATTACATCCACATATTATTAACAACTTTTAGAGTGACAAAAAGAATTGGATCGGTATCGGATCGGTATCAGCCGATCCTCAAGGCTGCAGTATCGGTATCGGATCGGTATGTGAAAAAGTGGTATCGAGCCATCCCTAGTTAAAATGACACCTTTTTGACACTTTCTGTTGAACTGATCCTCACCCTTCTACAACAAATGCGTGTACTTCCTGCTTAAGAGTTGAAAGGCTTTGTAAAGTAAGTCTAAACTAAATTAAACCTACTAGGAAAAAGTTAAGTATTAAACTGCACACTACTCCTGCGTTTAAAAATGTTTGCATGAACCCATGACCTCCTTTCCAAGATCTTTACACAAAGGTAATAATACAGTCATTGAAAGGTACCAGTACCATTGTTTTAATAGATAGGAGTCTTTCCCTAATCAAAAACAGTCATACGGTTAAAAACTTGCCCAACTGAGTCTCAGTTATAAGTTTATAGAGCTTCTATATTGTGTTACACTTTTTCTTGCCATGATGTCATAGGCTTGGTAATATGCCTCAAAATGCCTTTTCACAAAGGTGACAAGGGATAGTAGCATTTGCATAATTAGGTGAATACAATATGAATGCCGGAATGTGTGGTTAGAGTATTCATATGTGTGTAACAGAGACAGAGATGAGATGGATATAGAATTACAGAGTAATTCCTGTTTTCGAGAGCATAAATCCCTCAGTGTCTCAGTATCATTGCCGCAGGCCTCTACCACACTGCCACCTTCTGCTGCTTTACTCTCTTATTTCAAGTCCTCTGTTTTTCACTTGAGCCCCAACTCACTCATCTCATTCCTTCCATCCTACCCCAGCAGTTTTTAGGGGGCAAGGAGTCGTTATTTCTTGTTGCCAGCATGTTTCCCCATTGTACGTGTGTACGGTCTGTCCATTTCCATTTATTCCTTCATAAATCCAAGCAGCTGGTCACTGACTGGAACACTGCTTTCTGCTGTTTCCCATGTTGCACAGATAACAGTCACACACACACACACACACACACCCACGCCAATGCACACACACACACAGTGTTCTTCACTGTTATGCACCCATGCTTTCAAAGTGAGTCACACACAATCAATGAAGTACCCCAAAACCCAGTGACCAAAGACATGAGTACAATTGATCATTGAGTGTAGGGGGGCAGATTGTACATGGGTGTGCCATTGTTGCCCTGATATTGTTTTCAATTGCAAACCTTTAGCCCGTAGTCCTATTTCAGAGAATGTCAGTGGTATTGATTTTAAGGGTGTCTGTGGTGTAAGATTGTTTTATAAGTGTCTTTTCTTGACACCTTTTGCCACTTACAGGTTTGTAGAATATTATCTAGGTTGTATGTTTCTGGCAGTGGACATCTTTTGTTTGTCACTAGATCTAAATGTTGTGTCTGAAGCTGTTCCAGCTCTGGCAGAGAACTGTTGGTTTTGGAGTGCACATTTTGGGTGTGTGTGTTTGTGTGTGTTCCCATTTGTGTCTGTTCCCACTCATTGAAGACAGGCATCTGTGTCGACCCAGCTTAATGTACATCCAATGATTCTACAAAGTAGGCTTCTTTCTGAAGTGTTTCCATTATCAAATGAGTTTGAAAGAGGGAGGAAATGGGCACGAGAAAGCGAGAGAGACAAAAGGGGAGAAAGAGAGAGAAAGCGAGAGAGATGTAATCTGTCTCTAATCGATTGGCTGCACCTCTGACCACTCTTGGGATCCCACTATCATTTGTTTCCATCTGTCTAGCTCCTTTATTTTTTTCTCCCTTTTTAATACCTTTTCTCCTTATTTTTCTCTTTTAATTCCCATTCAATTAAGGCTGGTTGTATTGGCTGGCCATTGGTTAATTGCTCAGGGGCCCTCCAAGGAGATCACCAGACCTTGACAAGATGATGTGGTCGACTACACATTACCTCTAGCAATGCGTGTGTACGTGTGTGTGAAATTGTGCATCTATTTAAGTATATTTTTATGCCTCAGTGTCAGTGACAGCCATGGCTGGAGGCAATAGATTTGCAGGTTGTCTGTCTATCCGTTCAGCCATTTCTTTTTCATGTACATGATATCTCGGGAATGCCTTGAATGAGTTTCTTTAAATTTGGCACGAATATCCACCTGGACTTAAGATGAACTGATCAGATTTGGTGGTTGAAGGTCAATTTCAGTATGACCTCTTTTCCAACCCATTTTAGTAAATGTGACATTTCAGAAATATGTGGAAGTAACTGATAACACTTGGCAGAAAAATTGTACTGCTTACAGTTTAAAAAT
The DNA here is from genome assembly GCA_029783645.1 of Ctenochaetus hawaiiensis. Taxonomy (NCBI): domain Eukaryota; kingdom Metazoa; phylum Chordata; class Actinopteri; order Acanthuriformes; family Acanthuridae; genus Ctenochaetus; species Ctenochaetus hawaiiensis. The sequence goes on from JAPZDY010000021.1 coordinate 2,274,802, forward strand.
CAATTCAACTTAAAATTTGCTGCAATCTTGCAAAATACATCTTTGGTCTTTACTCAAGAATTCAAATGCTAACTATGACAAAATTTAACACAAGTGTTAAATTGGATAAAATCACGATGTGGTTACATTTTCTATCCAAAAAGTGAAATGTCAGCTTAACTGTGACATCATAATGTCCTGCAAAAACAGTTTTGACTTGGAACTATTCACTGGAATCTTGAATGTCAATCTTGTGATAACTACCATTTTGCTATTTAAAAAAAAAGAAAAAAAAAGGCTATCATTTATCAAACTCCAACATATATGATATGAGTGTGGGCAAACATGGGTGAGTGGCAAAACTTGACCGGTTTGCCAAGGCATGCAACTGTTCAGTAGTAATTTTTAGGTATCCAATATAATAGCAAGGACACATAATGAATGGTATCAAACTGCGTATCACATAAACACACAGATTACAGCTGTACATACTTCATACTCTTTTAATCATCATTCTTTCACAAATATATTTGCCAGAAAGTTAATTGTGTAAATCATACAAACCAATCAAATGGTAAGTTTAATGGCTTGCTAATGAATAATCTGGGCTCTCTACACTCACTGCTCAGAAACCACGTTTAAATAACAAAAGGAAAACAACAACATGTGCTTCACATAATAACAAAAAAGGAGATCTCAAGAGTGTGTGTGTGTACAATTCTGTTTGTTTCTGTGTATCTTTGTGGGTCTGTGTGTGTAGATGTGTTTGTGTGCAGCTGCGCTTGCATCAGTCTGCTTAATTCAGTCTTTGGCACATTTTCAGGACAAATTGTAATTTAACTCAAAACTCAGTAGCTCAACTCAAATCACAGAAGCAAAAGAATAAAGACTTTGGCTCTTTTTTTTACTACATAGGGTGTGGAATGAGCACACAAGAAGGTAACAATCAGATTTATTGAACTGAGTGTAACCACACCTGCAGGACATGTTTCTTTCAAATATTACAAAACAGGAATGAGAGCACATGGATCAGCCACCTATGTCATCCTCTTCATGCTCTGATCAACTATGAACAGTGAATACAAAGCATCACATGAATGCTGATGCATACAATTCTGCTGATCAGTGCTTTTTTCAGGATGAATTGTGACAAAAACTGAGAGGGAGATCACAAAAGTTTTTTTTCTGATGAAATCAGGGGTGAATTGGAGGTTTAAAAAAAGCATTCCCCTTCTTTCACAGTCTTCTAGCAATGCCACTGTATCCATCATACAAAGATACAAGGAAGCTTATTGGTCATTATACAACAAAGGTTGCATAATGAAATTAAAATGTGGTTCCCTCTTCATTGATTAACTGGTTGTAGAAAAAATAAAAATACAATGATTAAACGTGGAGGAGCGCAGATGGTGCATTAAGCAGTCTCACAGCCTGAGGGAAGAAGCTGCTCTGTAATCTGGTGGTACGGCAGCGGATACTTCTGTATCTTTTGCCTGACGGCAGCAGGGTGAACAGGCTGTAGCTGGGGTGGGTGTTGTCTTTTAGTATCCTCTTGGCTCTTCGCAGGCACCTCATCTCCCCAATATCACTGATACTTGGTAGATGGGTACCAATGATGTTTTGGGCAGTTTTAATCACTCTTGCAGAGACTTCCTGTCCTGGGCCGTGCACATCTCATGCCAGTTTGTGATGTTTCCAGTCAGGATGCTTTCAATCGCTCCTTTGGAGAAGTTAACAAGAACTTGGCGTGGGATTTTTTACTTTCTTAAGTTTCCTTAAGAAATACAGCCGTTTCTGAGCTTTTTTAACCAGGGCAGAGATATGCGAAGTCCATGACAGGTTCTCTGTTATGTTGATTCCCAGGAACTTAAAAGTGTTCACTTGCTCCACCTCAGCTCCACTGATTTAGACAGGGTTGTGTGTCTTTGCTTCCTTTTTTCTAAAAATCAACTATCAGCTCTTTGGTTTTGCTGATGTTGAGCAGTAAGTTGTTTTCTGTACACCATTCAGCAAGATGGTTGATTTCCTCCCGATATGAAAACTCATCATTGTTGGAAAGCCGGCCGATGATGGTGGTGTCATCCGTAAACTTCACAATAGAGTTCTCTCCATGTCAGGAGTTGCAGTCAGTGTACAGTGTGAACAGGAGGGGGCTGAGCACACAGCCCTGGGGGGCTCCGGTGTTGAGTACTGGAGTGGAGGAGGACAGACTGCCCATCCGAACTGACTGGGGTCTGTTTGTTTATAAACAGACCCCAGGCTAGTTGATTGTGTTCTTCTTTTATTCTCTTTTTTATTCTTATATTTTTATATATTTGTTTATTCTTATTTCTTATATTTGGGCTTGCACCGGGACCAGGGTAACCAATTTTGTTCTATCCATGTTTAACATGTGTTGAATGACAATAAAAACTCCTTGAATCCTTGTGAGGAAGTCCAGTATCCAGTTGCAGAGAGTGGTACTGATGCCCAGAGTGTTCAGTTTTCCAATCAACTTCATGGGGGAGATTGTGTTGAAAGCTGAGCTGAAATCAACAAACAGCATTCTGATGTAGGTGCTGCTTTTCTAATGCACTACTATCCATAAGTATCTGCTCAACACCATGTTTTTACAAATCACAGCACAAGCTACCATTTTGAAATGGAAAGTCACAGCGAAGCCGCAAGTAAAAAGGATTCCTAAAACAGGCACAGAGGAAGCAAAATGTCTGTTTAGCTATACACCTGAATTTACATTTCATGGTATAACATTAAAAAAAGGTGAATAAACCACTTTTGTTCCCTGTAAATATCAATAGAAGAGTTAAGATGGTGCAATGCCCTTCTTGAGTATGTCCCTCTGTTTTTTTGTTTGTTTGTTTGTTTGTTTTCTTTTTTTTTTGCTTGTGCAACATTCTTTTGCAAAAATGTGCTTTTTGTATTTGAGCATCTATGTTTAAGATTTTTTAATATTTCTGTATTAATGTTGCTTAATTGCTCCTTTGGATTAACACCTTCTGTTTTCCCTTATGTCCGTGGTTTGTAGGCCTGTGTGTCTGTATGTGGGTGTTTACGGCTGACAGAGCTTGTCCATCTCTCTCATCTTTTCAGCTCTTTTAGATTGATTAATTCACTGAACACACCCTGTCCCCATCAGGCCTTGGAGCTTTGGCTCTGACACTATCTGAGTGGTCTGTCTGTTGACCAGACAATTACCAAGCTAGTCAATCACTACCTTGAAGGCATGTTGCAAGCCCCTGTTTATCCTGGCAAGGCTGACTGATCATACTCACACATAAACACACTTACACAAAGGCATACACATGCACACACTTTTCTGCTTTTTCAAGCTTTGTATTCTTGTTTTAGCTTTTTATCTGACTGGAAGTCATAGACATCATTAGGTGGACTCAGTGACACTAAAGCATTACCTGCTGCCATCACGTCATAAACTGGCACTTAGGCTTTTGACTGGCTAAGTTGGCTCATCTACAACAGTTAAACTTTTATTTGTGGTAAATTTAGGTCTCCTAAAAGATCTTACTGACAAGAAAAGAAGTTTCTCACAGCTCCTAAAAATTACCCTTCACATTAATTGGGCTGCACTTAGTTAGCATGGTTAAGGTCTGCTCTTTTGAAAAATAAAAATGCTCAAACTCAGACTCTTGGGTGCAAAGGCCTGACTTGATGAATTGTGTTCTCCTGAAGGTGTTGGACTGAGCTGAGGTCATGTGGTCATGTGTAGGCCAGTCAAGTTATTGCACACAAAACTGGGAAAACCCATTTCATTATGGAGCTCACTTTGTACACAGCAATATGCTTCTGTTTAAACCAAAAAGCCAAAGAAACTGAATCCTGTTGAACTTTCCAAAATACTATTGTAGCATTTATATTTCTTGTATTTAGAAGGTGTCTATCCAAAATCATGGAAAACATGCCAGAAGCACATATAAAGGAATGTCTACACACTTTCGGCCACATATGGTGATGTACCCAGATAATGACAATGACCCACACACACACACACACACACACACACACACTTACCCACATTTATATACTTAACCTAGGCCAATTCATGTTGGCAAATCACAGCTGAAAGAATTTCAGCCATGATTTGGATTTTCACTGTCCACTGTGCCCGAGTTCCTTCTTTTTCTCGTTACCTCTTCTCCTGATTTTTTTAATACATACAACTCTTTCTATCATTTTCTTTCTGTCTGTCTCTTTCTGTCTCCCAATCAGAACAAATGCCAAAAGTGAAACAAATTTCCGTGGCAATTATATTGTGATTCCACGAAGGGAGAGGCAAGCGAAGCAGAACAACTTGAAATGGCTTTATAGAAAGGACTCCCAGGCCCTTTAATTACTCCACTATTGATTGCTATGTGCAGGTTTCCCACATTCACTTCATGCCTTTTCTTCTCAACTCTGCATTTAATATCCTGCTGAGAACGGTGCTGAAATGCTTCTGAATTTAGACTCTATAATTTTATATCAGCTCATTTCATTAGGTGGTGTTTATATTTTATATGTATTGTATCCATGGGATAAAATCAGCTTTCTTTATTGCAAGATGTGATTCTTTTGTTGTGGCAGATGGTCTTGTTTCAAAGTTTGTCACACCATCTTTACTGAAAATGACTAATACAGTGTATGCAATGGTGTTGCATAAAAGTTTTCCTAAATCAGCAGGAAAAGAAAATGTCTTCCCAAGAAATATGACAGTGGTAATTTTCAGCTAAACTACAGCTCATTAAACAACCTGTTGCATCTCATTGGTTTAACTCATCCATCTCACTGTTTGATTTAAATTAGCCACTTTTGTTTCATTATTCTCAATTATGCTCAGTTATTAGATGTTATTGGTGCACTTTTTAATTTTCTAAAGTATTTAAAGTGAATGAGCTTTGTTCAGACTAAGAAAAAAATTACATGGCGGAGACATGGACAAGAGCCATTTCTACAATGTAAAAAAAAAAAAAAAATCTGTGTGTTTCATATACATTAAATTTTATATGGGTGGGTATCCACAAGTAAGGAAAATAAGCCTAAGACAAATACAAGCCTAAGATTCACAGTCCTTTCTGGAGCATCTGGACAATTAAAGCCTTACTACTGAGATTTTAAGTAACTGGAAACAAAACTTTTGTTTCCTACATAACATTGATCATAAACTCTTACATATAAAAAACAACTCATTACATTTGATTAAGAAATTTAAACATTATTGTGCTTACAACTAGAAAAATTCAGTTCCTCTGTTTACTTGAGCTGGTCAATGTGTGTTTGTAGGCCAGTCTTGACCTTAATAGTATGGTGACGTAATTGACTCACTATCCAGGAGCCACTGCATATCTACCCAACTGTACATCTATGCATAGACAGAGGTAAAGTATCTTGTTTTAAGGCCTTTTTCAGGGACTGCAAAGCTGTGAAGGAGCGGCGGGTAGAAAATCAGGCCGTTTCTTAGGAAGAACTTATTGAGAGAGGGGATGGAAATATTTGCTTTCACATATCATTTAGCTTGTTAATATTAATCACATGCTGCAGTCCCTTTAAATATTTTCATAAACTCTTAAAACTTAACTTAGAGTCACCCCTTACCTGTAGAGGCAGTCTTATCTCTCAACTCATTCATCATAAAGTGAAATCACTGTATGACAAATCTCTCTTGCTGCTCTAAGTGCGTACTGCTACAGATTGAATACACAAACGGGCCACATGTTCCATCCCAGCTCTTTAGCCAAAGTCATTTGTGCCAATGTCAAAAGTGATAAATGGGTTATGTGGTGCCTGTGAGAGAAAGCAGTGAATTTTTATAATGTATTAAACAGGAATGAGAGACGAGAAGAGGGCGAGAAGACAGGCAGGGAGGGACAGAGGATGGAAGCGGTGCTGGGAAAGTGGGCTGTCATGCTGTAGTGCCGTGCTGTAGGCAGGGGACCTCTGTCACACACAGTTTGAGCCCCTGCTTCACATCTTCACTGGCACTTCGTCTGTATTTCCCTCAGATATCCAGCCATCAGCCCCCCTAGAGCTCAAAGCTGTACAGCAAGGCAGCGAAGCTGGCAGACAGGGCTGTCAGATGCATCATATGGCACTGTACAGTATGTACTCATATGTGTGGTCTGGTTTTCCTATCTTTGTGAAAGACAGCTTGTATTTTAGACCTTCACATTAAGGACATTTTTTCTATTATGGTTCTTGTAAATGTCATCACTTGCATACTCATATATACTGTATATGGTATGTTACTGGTAATGCCAACTTGGAATTTATTTAAAGGATCCTTGAAATCTGACATATTATTAATGAAAATGGATTTGCTCTGTGAAATAACCTCTTATATGTCTATGTATCAGTTATGTGTGGATCGATCCCAAAGTATCATTATTCTGATCCCAACATTTCCTGCCCTAGGATTGATTCTCATATAAAAACATCAATATCTAAACTCAGTAATTTTGGTTGAGTGTGTATTTTATCATAAGTAATTTGCTACACCAGGATGGTTAATTATACCGGGTTGATAGGACTGCCTACCTCTCCTTCCGCCTGTCAAAGTCACTTTGGCTCTGTGACTTTGCCTATTTGAAGTGAGCCACTGAAAGCAGACCTTTACATTTCTCACGAAGACTGATATCTTGCCATTATACAGTGAGAATCTGAAATGTGTACGCCTATAGCCTACTTTTTATTTTACTCTTCTCAGTACAGAATGCAGAAAAAAATATTAATCCCAACAGGGAAATTTCTTTTCAAAACATACTCATAACATATGTGGGCTAGTTGTCAGATTGAACTAGAATAATAAGCGTAAGTATTGGTGGTGGTATAGGCGATATCATCCTAGGTATTAATTGATATTTGATTGTACAGGAGATAAGTGGTATTGCACATCACTACTGTGTATGTGTATTTATGTGTGATTGAAGTTCTCATCAGTACTCATTCACTTGTCATATCCTAGCCATTCCTTGTTAATGAGACAGAGATACTGCGATAGAAAAAGAAATACTGTGTGTGACAGTGTGTATCTGAGTTTCTTTTATAAGTATTATTGTGTAACAGTAAATTGTAAAAAGACAGCATAGACACAGCTCTACCTATCAAGAAACCTGTGTTGGACACCAGTATATGTCTAAACACATTTAGTTATTTTTAGTTACTTACTTTCCTGCAAATATGCAAACCTGTGTGCTAAACATATATTCACGTTTAGACAATTTGCAGTCTGCAAATGTTTTGTAGGCAACATAATAACTGTTTTTATTGATTCCAGTTTAGTTTAACAGAATAACAGGGAACATTTATACAGAGTATGCTTGCAAAATTCTGTTTATATTACTAAAATGGTATGAGAGTCAGTCTACTTATGTGTCCTATTTATAACTTTTGAGTGGAACACAATTACAAACTTTCTGGATTTTAAAAGAAAAACAATAAATTTTGCCAAGAATGTTTTTCAGGCAGTGATTATGATTCCTACATGATGTTTTTGGCAGAATACTTGTAGTCTATAAACACATTCAATAGAAGACAGGATTGAGATATAAACACACGTTTTGGGCCAAAGTGACCAGAAGAGTGGATGAATCATTCAGTACTGCTTAAAACAAAACTGTTGATTATTTGGTAACTGGTTTTATTTTTATACACTTTCCATTTGAAGAGTGAGCAATCACTTACTGTAAAGGACTTTCACTCACCATCCCTTCCGTCAAAATCAGTTGTTTTCTCCCAGTCTGATGTGCTTAGGTCTATACAGCAGCAGCATCTTTGACAGAGTCTGAGAGCCATGCTGTTTCTTATTTATACTATCCCTCTGAATTATAACAAACAGCATAAAGGCTCAGTATCTCTCTGAATCATCAAACTAAGAACAAATCTGAATTCAGTATCACTCAACAACGCCCATGACAATGTCAAATTGGCCGAGGCAGGTCAAAATAGTGGTCCTCATGTTTGTGAAATAACAGACTTATTTTTTTTTTCTGTCTTACTGTAGTTCATTCTAAAGACTGTATTTCTCCTTTTTTCTAGAACGCAAGAAGATTACCCTGACTGTTGGAAACCAGTTTTCCTACAAGAAAATCTACAATGTTGTGGGATACCTCAAAGGCAGAAGAAACCCAGGTTTGTACAAATTCTCATAAGTTCTGTCTTCAAAGGGGTAGGGAACCTTTTTCCCGTCAAGAGTAGTTTAATTTTTATAACATACCTTGAGGGCCTTGCTAAATTATTGAACACATGAATCACCACAGTAACCTCTAATAAAATGGCTGAAATGGCTTCTCTTTGGTGAGGCCCTAATGTCATGTGGTGTCAACGATAATAATGAAGCTGGTTTTCAGGTTTGAATCAGTCACCTCTAAGCAAAACTGAGTCCTTGAAAAGAATTGCACATTGAGAAGTTTTTCCCAGACAGATATGAGAACTTTAGGGGAATGTCTACTTAGAATGGGACAATCTGCAGGATGGACATAAAAGTTTATAGAACTAGCTTGGTGAGGCTGATGTGCTTAAAGCTTGGAGTTCATTAATTGTTCGCACCTCAATAATTTTTTTTTTGTAGGTTGTCAGATCCGTGCGCAGCAAATAATTCACTTCCTTGTCTTTAGTTTTTATGTCCTGGAACTGCTCACTGAAATACCTGTAGTAGTTTTGCACATTCACCAGCATATTCAGAAGTCATTGTGGTGTTTTGTTCTTTTAGAGTAGGACTATGCACAGTGTTAACCTCTTTCCAGTTGCACTTGCCACAGCTTTAATTTTGCTTCAAATGGCCTCAATAAAAGGCTTTAAATAGAGAGCTTAGGAGCTGGTTGTGACCCTGACATTGAGGTTTAGTTTTGATTGACATGCGGTAATGTCCACCTGGAAGGACAAATCACACAGCCACTTAATACCACAAAGCTCCAAGACAGGCTTTCCCTTCATTTCCATAAATACTCTCAGAAAAAATGATACTTTCAAAAATTTACTTTGTACAGTGCCGCAGTGCTGCAGCTCTTTAGTGACAATGGTACTACTCGGGATGGTCGGCGCCGGGGCACGAGAACTGGGGATAGTTGATGCTTAGGCACGGAAACTGGACCACCATGCGCCAGGATCCCTGACACCGGAGCCGAGGTAGAGTCTACCGGAACCCCAGATGAGTTCCCCGGCAGACCCTGCCGGGCCCCAGGCGGAGAGCCACCAACGTCAGGCCATCCCAAGGCTGCAGAGCCCAGCCTCCACTCAATCCTGCGTCCGCTGCCCGGGTAACTCACCCCGAGAGGGTCCACTTCACGGGCCAAATGCCTCCGGACAGATTTTGGGTCCCCACGAGCCAAGCGGGTGCCCCTGTAGGAACCCGACTCAGGGGACGACTCAGAGTCCCAATGTCCATAACGGTCTTCAGCTGACCGTGATGCTAGGAAACAAAAATATTCTAGCAGAGTCATTTTGCGGGGAGCTGAAATGCTGTGTCCATTTTTGGTCGTATTGTTCTGTCACGGTTTTCAAAGAGAGACCCAAATGCAGACAAACTCCTCCACCAACTCAGAGTGAGCTTTATTAAAGAAGACAAGCTGATACAAAAAGAACAAGGAATCACAAACCTGGCCTTGGACAGGATGAAAACTGAAACACACTAAATCTTAAATATTTCACGAATAATCCAGGACTAAACAGGACATGACAGGAACTTGACATAACAAGACACAACAATACAACAAGGGTAACAGGGAGCACAGAGACTAAATACACACTAGGATAATAGGACACAGGTGGGGTAATCAACGCAAGGAGGGAAACTTGACAGGACGTGACAACAAGGAAAGACAAGACTATCAAAATAAAACAGGAAACCACGAGACAAACAGACAGGAGACAAAATTTAATCAAAAAGTTCAGGGATGTGACAACATAATCTTCACCATTTTGTACATATGCATATTAACAAGAGGCTGTGTCCAGTCTTTGGAAATCTTGATACCTGGCAGTTTTTTATGTTCAGTGGGGAAACACCTTGTACATGTTTATAGCCCTCTGAAACACATCCAAAAAATCCCCAACATGCTCCATCTACACCTCATATCAACCATGCTATAGAGACAGCATTAAGGTGGGAGCAAGTACCAAGGAACTACTTTTCTGGACGGACTGATACACCACATTGGTTAGTAAGGCTTCTACTTAAGGCACTGGATCTGCTGCTACATCGCCGTTGAGTGCAGATTTGTTTTAAATTCAGAGTAGTGGAAATAAGTCATATATAAATCATGCCTTGTATGTGTGGGGTAGTTAAAAAAAGTTTTGTCTTTGAGGGTACAGCCATCCCATCAGCAGCATCCCAAGACATGTCATTGATGTCAGGTAGAACTACAGCAGAGAACAGATCCAAGTGCCCCCCTCCCATTGAAGCATTGAGGGCTTCAGTTGTTTGCCGTTGCTTACTCCCTCAACCTAAACTGAGCACTCCTGATCTCTAGACTTGGAAGATTTATAACTGTCAGAGATTGCAGATGCTCTAAGACCCACAGCCACCTTCAGAAAAGACATGGACCTGACTTTGCCCTGCCTGCTAATGTAGGATGTGTTCTCAACAATAGACACTGCAGGGAGTCCTAGTGACGAAGGTCATCCAGAATCAATGTGGAAACAATAACAGAAGCATCTGAATAGAGGCTGGCAAACCATTGTTGAAGGTGCAGCAGTCCCACTGGAACCACTGAGTAAGCTTGTCCCATGAACCCTAATACCTACAAGAGAGACCATGCTATCACTGCCATCCACCACTGCACTGAGCTGCCTGCTGCAATGATGTATGTCTTAAGTTCTGACAGAAAGGCCCTGAGCTTGAATGAAGTGAGTACTACGCTAAAATAATTTGCCCTCTTGGACAGAATGGAGCTGCTCTTCTTACAGTTGATCGCAAAAGTTGGTTAGGTGTAAAATCAACTGGGCTGTGTGGAACATGGCTCACTCTCTGGATCTGACCAGTGTAACAGATTACAGCTTCAAGGAAACTGAATTGCCATGACAAGTATCTTTGGTTGGCTGGGAGAAGGGCAAATAGTCAGTATCATGCTAAATAACAGAACTGCATTAAATCTAACTCAGGGCATGTCCCTTCAAATGGGGAAAACTGATAGCTAATTAATTAATTCAGTCTAGATCTAAGGTTGCTACAGAGTTCTTTACATGCACTAGCAAAGATACAGGACTAATGCACTCTCTCACACACAAGTAAAAGCTTCTAAGCAAATATGTGGGTGTAACAGTGCAACAAGATAAATTAATTACTGCATATACCAATAATTAAACAAATAAATATGTCTGTTAATATGCTAAATGCAGCCATGAATAAATGTAAAGAACATAGAAATGAACAATGAATAAACAATAACAAATTGCAGAATGATTTAAGTCATGAATACAGACATATATGAATGGAAATGAAAGAAATATATCATTCTTTCTACCAGGCTTCAAACTATCAGATATTTTTCATAGTTTTGGATCTGCACTGGTTGTTGTGGCTTTGGCTGTCTTCCTCTGGAGGAGAATGCAAGAGAAGACATTAACATAGCCCACACTTCAGGTGCAGGAGGCGCCATGGCAGCTTTGACCAAATGAAATGAAAACATAATTCTAAATATTATATTGTATTGTATCACATAACATTGTGCCAGAAAAGTTCCCAGAATCTTACACAGAGAACCTTCAAATTGACTCTGAATACTTTAGGACATTGTATATATTATGAGTTGAGGCACATCCCACAGAACTAGCTCAGAGTTCACGTTATGTAAATGATGTTAATGATTTCAGACAAGAATACCCAGTGTACCTAATGAGAGGAACTTAGTGAAACTGTGTGTGTGTGTGTGTGTGTGTGTGTGTGTGTGTGTGTGTGTGTGTGAAAAGTGCATATGCATATGTGTGGATACAAAGAAGCTACATTATTCAGCTATGAGTACTAACAATTTTGATTATGGATTATTCATTAACTTTTCTCCAAAGTGTATATTTTCTTGTTCTCAGTCTCCTACTATAATTAAAGGAAACACTTGTGATTTGGGTTGGACGGTAGAAACTGTTTTCATTTTTTACATTGCTTAATTTTTTTTATTATTTTACAGACCGAAACTGTAATTCTGTGCTTCAGTTAAATTTAATTTAGCAAATCATTTAAGGAAGTGGGCATCACATTAATTGTATTTAAATGAATTTGGGTTGCAGAATCTCTCAGAGCTTGGTTTCTAAAAACAGTTTCCAACTACTGCTGCGAAATGCTTGGCGAGAGCAAATATGAATGCTGCAAATGAGCAAAAGAGGTTAAAATGATTTGTACACCTGGAGAGTCAGTGATCTTTCTCAACAGGTTCTTTCTGTGAGTGACCTTTTAGAAAGTACAAGTCATTTACCCCATTTAATGTTAACTTTCCTGTCATGTTTCCTCTGTTTTTTCCTGTTTGTTGCCTACTTATTTCAAGTCAGTGCTTCTTTATTATAGTCCCATAATGAGTTGTGCTAAGTGACCGGTAAACATGAAACATTTTCATTATAAGTAGGAAAAGATAAGAGGTTTGTGAAGAAATATACTGAGATCTCTTCTTATTGTTCCTCTTCACTGTCTCAGTCAGTGCAGGTAATTCCAAACCATATCATGTCTGTTTAATGTTTAAATGGCAGACCAGCCGCTTCTGCTGAGCTGTTTTTGACATTATCCTTTTTATATTGTCACTCTGCAGAGGAGACTCTGTATCCTGTCCTTGCCTAACCCTCAGTCTTCATCCTCTGCCACCCTTCCTTTCCTTTCTCCCTCCCCTCTACTCGTACCAGTGCATTGCTACTGTACCTGTCCTGCCCAGTCATTGGTGGAAAATTACCTTGCTGATTTACAGTGTGATATTAGGCAGCCATAATGGGCCACTAAAGCAGATAATATGGGCCACAAATCTCTTGGAAGAGCGACATTTTAACTGGTTGTTGGCGTTTGATCATATGTCTGTTCTGCACTCATTTATCTACACCCTAAACAGAATGACTGTTCACGCACCGTCAAGACGGTTTTGAGTCAGACAGCCCTCAACAATAAAGCTATTTTGCATGAATCTGTTTTGCTTTAAGCAAACAATGCATAAATGAAATCCTGTTCGATTATATGGAGGGACAGACTGCAACATGAAATCAGCCAACTGCAGACATGGGACCAAGTCACATGTAAAAGTCTCAAGTAAGTCCCAAGTCATTTTTTCTTGGACAAGTCAAGTCAAGTCAAGTCATAGGTTTTGTCAAGTC
>JAPZDY010000021.1:2288152-2303129 GCA_029783645.1 Ctenochaetus hawaiiensis
CAGAAAAAATAAACCTAACATAGAGCATCAGAAATATCTGTCATATCTGCATGTCATTTAGCCCATTTACCCCGCTGTTGCTAGTTCATAAAACGCGATGAACTGGCTGGAACGTTTATTTGCTAAATGTTAGCAAATAATTAAAAATCGAAAAAAAGTTCCAACCAAGCCATTTGATGGTTGAACTGAAATCACTACCTCAGGATGACACAACTTAACATCAAAGAGTTACCATTTCAAAATGCAGTTCATACATTTTGTTTATTTGAGATGACTGTCTATTTATTTTATTATAATGATCTAACTATTAATGGATACAACTGTTTAAAATGATAAGTAACTAATGCACTATTTTACTCTTTAAGTACAGCAAAGTTTAAGTGAAAACTGAAAAACAATAACCAATGACCACATCATGAAAGTTTTATATGAGATCGCTTGACATCAATTAGGTATCTGATACTGATGGTTGATTTAACCTTGTGATACGAGCATAAATGAGTGGTATAAAAGCGACATAGTGACATCATAACATGGAGCAGGCGGGTGATAACCATAGAGATCAAGCAGGATGAGGAAGAAGAGGAAGACATGACCAGTAGTTGCTTGCATTCAAAGGGAACCTTAGTTGTGATTTACAGTTGTGTGCTTCATCAGTAAATTTCACATTTGTGTAATGACTCCAGTGCATCTGTAATATTCTCTCTACTGGTCGCACAATGCACTGTTTTGAATATTGGACAGCATGGTAAGAAGTGGGAAGTGTTTTAAAATTTCGGCCTAGTGTTTTGAAATATGACATATAGGTTCTGAAAGCAGTGCTGAAGCAAATGTAAAACATTGTGGTTTCATCTCAGCTCATTTATCTGGGTTTAGGGAGTACATAAAATGCAGTCGCTGTTGCTAGCATCTTGGCTTTTTGGAAATGATGGGTTTGTTAAGGATATCCTGTGTTGTCCAACCATTTAAAAGTCTTTAGTATTTAAAAGGTAATAGTGTAAAATGTCTGTGTCCTTTTTCTGTTACGGATAGCACCAGGTAAGTAAGCAAGTGAAGAGAAGACAAGTTGTACTTTGTGGTGAAAAAACAGACTAAATGATTCTAAGATTAGCTTGTCAGGCTCAAGGATAAATGTAGAAGCTGAAGAAAAAGGTGTTACAGATAAAAGAGACATTTGTGATACTGACCACAATTAGCTTAACATAATTAGCCACAGTTTGACAAATGCAGCCAACTAAACAGTTTCCACTGAATCTTTAACAGGAAATCAATAAAAGCCATGCATATCAAAATTGACACAGAGTCTGGATAAAGAGAATGAGGAGATGTAAAGCAGTAGCTTCAAATCAAGTTGCCAACATCATTCAGCTTCACTTAGAATACCTGATTTTCCCAGTCAGTGCTAATTTAGTTTAGTTTTTCATTAAGAAAAGAAAATGAGCGCCTGATTTACACGTAATTGTTTTTTCACAACCATCTTTTTTCTTTTTGTTGTTTATTTCTGGCTTTTTTAAAGGAAAAATATGTGTGTCACAAAGAGGCTGGCAATTATTGTTGTCCACAATCAAAATGCAAAAAAAAAAAGTATTGCAACCACAGGATCAAACTGTCCAAAACCTTCTGAAAGACCTTAAAGCTGAGCATCAATAATTTGATTTTTGCTAAATCAGGCATAGGGTAATAAATTCTTCTCCTACAAGTGAAGATATATATGAGCTCTCCATAGACTATGTGGATTGCTTCTCTACTGTACCCAACTTAAAACAGTTCACGAAAGTTTAAAGAAAAAAAATTATAAATTGAAATGGCAGTACAATGGTCTGTTTGTGTAACACAACTAGCATTTTTAATGTTTCTATTAATTTTCATGGCCTGCTGTTTTGATTGCAAACTAATGCAGCACATTTTAAGAGATCAAAGCTTCTCGTGATTTGATTAATGTAGACTATTAAAGGATACAATCGACGCAGCAGGTTTCATCAACAGCTCCGTCACACCAACAACTTACAAAGAGAACACCCAAAGACGCTCTCAGCTCAACAAAGACACTTCCTCATAGTCCACAAATTGTTAACATCCCAGAAAAAACTATCCTGAATCGCTGGCAAACTTCATCGTTTAAGTAGTTGTTAGTTCAGTTAGTTCATATGTTTTTGTATATGTATCCATGTGTGCCATGTGTTTACTGTTTTAATTTGGTAAATCCTTGTCTTGTATCTTTGGTCTACTCATGTCCTGTCAAGTGTCCCTCCTCTTGTGATTAGCCTAAGATCAACCTTTGGTTCGTGATGGCAGGAGTTGAACAGTCTATGTTACTCCCAGTTATTTCCAGTCAGGTAACCAAGTTCATGGAGGGAAAAGAGGTCTTTTCCATTGTACTGCCTTGTAAAATTCAATAAGCTACTGGTTCAATATTGACCTAATGACATCATGGGTCAGAGGGCAGAGTTAATACTTAGCTGTGAAACCTGGAGGGTCCTGGAAGTTAAGTGTAGTTCACTTGAGTTACTGCTGGTCCTGTTCACTGAAAACCATGAGTCTGTTTCAAGCCAGATCTTATACTTCTCTTTGTTCTATCTTCTCTTTGTTCAACTACATGTTGAGGTCCCAAAATAGGCATACATTTAAAATCTTGTTTTTCAGTGTGTTTGGCCTTATGTTTATCAAAGCCAACAACACTCATGATTCAGACTTTTGGTGTATAATTTTTAGATTTAGAACGTTCACGTTTTTAAGAGCAGGCACAAGACACACCTTTTTAGCCTAGCTTTTGATTAATATTTATTTTACTCATGACATTTATTTATTTTAGGCCTTCATTTTGTATTTATTTATGAATTTTATTCTTTCTTATCTTAACTTTTAGTTTTACTATTTTATATTTTAGTTCTTAGCTTTTATTCGTACTCTAGTTTTTACTTATTTTTATTATTTTATCATTAGGATCTCTAGTGTTTCTTCTGGGGGAGCCCTCTGCACCAGGAGCGGGGGTCGGCTGTGGCTGCAGGGGTCTCGTAGGTTCCTGGTAGAGGTTTGGTGTCTCTGCCTCATCTCTCCTCTGGGTCCTGCGTTGGTGTCCTGTGGCTGTGGCTGGCTCTCTGCTCCTGGTGCAGATGGCTCCTCTGATGGCGCTTTCTTGCTTTCTTGGCAGGTTCATCTGTACTCAGCCTCTCGTACTCAGCCGAATGACTACTAGTCTAGTGTGTGTACGTGTGCATGTTTGTGTATGAGTGAAACAGTGCGTGTGTGTGTGTGGGTGAACTGTGGGGTGGTTGTGGGAGTGAGGGAAAGATTTTTATTGTCTGTATGTTAAGCAAAGTTTGGGGGTGGGTGGTTGGGTTTGAGGGGTTGTTTTTATCTGTCTCTGAAAAGCACTTTGAGTTACACATTGTGTATGAAAAGCGCGTTATAAATAAAGTTTGATTTGATTTGATTAAATTTACCTGCCTAAAAAGAACAAGACCATGATGTACACCAAATGTTACAGAAACAGCTTTTTATTTACAATGGATGCCTTAATGCCTTAATGGGCAATTTGGTCCAATTTACTCTAATTTTAAAGGGATGCTAAATACACTGCCTAATGAGCGATTCAGTTGGTTAGGCCATAGATTGCACATTAAAGATATTGCTCCTATAGCTGTGGGAGTGTTTCTAGGATGAACATCAAAGGAATGTTGTTTAGATTCAACACAACCAAAAACTGAAGACATCTAAAAAAACATCAACTGCCAAAATCTGGTAGAAAATACATCAGTGAAATGAAAAATAAAAATCTGTCCACAAGCTACTTTATAACTCCCTAATGTAAGTTGTAGTAACTTGCTGTTGTTATAGTGAAGCAGCTGAGACTGCCGTTAACACCCAAGTAGTTCACTACTAATTCTTTACTTAAGTATGTTGTTTTTAAAACTTTGGTTTTTGTAACAATTTAACAATGAGATACAGCCTTTAATATTTTTTTGTGGTCCCAGGCTTGCTACTTCCTCCCTTAGTCTTAATGTGAAGCCAACAACTGAACAAATCAATTAATGCTGTGGACATTGTGACATAACTAAATGTTGCTCAGTCTAAATTACGCTGTGTCCTCGGAATGTCTCTTTGTCTACAGTGCAGCCAGGAATGTTCCAATGTAAAATAAAGTTGCAAATCTTTTACTTTTTTATGATAAATGTAAAAATATTTTCAAGTCATTATGGAACCATAGTTGGACAAATAAGACTGTGACCAGCAGTGGTTTACGTAATCAGCCAGCAAACATGCCTGTCCCTCTGAAAGAAAGTTTGGGTCAACTGTGGACATGTGTGGGCAGATCCACACTGAGCCCATGTGCATCACTTGCGGGTTCGCCCATATGGGGCACACAGTAGTGTTGCCCTCTTGTGCTTGCCAAATGAAATACTAGATGGGCTCTAAGTAATTTTTCTCAGACTTGCAACTTGACTTGGACTTAAACACTAATGACTTTCTACTTTTAGACTTAGCCCCTTTCCTCAATGTACAATTACAAGGCAATCCACTGTGTTTAGTAAAAGTTCTGATTCATAGTGCTGGCGATCATGGTAAAGTTAAAGTTCTCACTGAATTATTTCACACAAAAAAACCCACTCAAAATAGCTACATCCTGCAGGTGTTTCAGCACCTGTCAGGGTGTCAGTGTGTGTTTGGGATACAGCTGTACAGTAAGAGGAACTGTCTGTCTGGGGAGCTCATGTGATGAAACCCCTTTTTCCAGCAGCCTGAAGAGTGTCACATCTGCAAGTGTTTGTATGTACTTCTTTAGTTAGTTCCCAAGTGTCACTGATACAATTGCAGTTAATTTCTGAGCTGAGAAAACACTTTATTGAAACCTTTTATACAGTTGTAACAAAATGAATTCCTTTGCATAGAAAGTAGCGAAGGTTAAGAAAACAGGAAGAGGGTGTAAATTGCTAAAAGGTTTGAACTTAAGTCAGACTGGGTCAGACTTTGAACAAAAGATGGAGAATTTAAGCCTCAGCTGTTTTAGGGAAAACAGTCTCTATAGTGACCATTATTATTGACTGCTCTCTCAGATTTTTGAGGTTAAATCTCCACACAGTTGCCAGCTTACATTTTGGAATTCAGCATTTCCACAAATATGTTAATACTTTATGTTTGAACTTGTAATGTTAGTCTTATTTTTACATTTAAATGTCCAGACGTCTTGTTAAAAATACCTGGTTTTGTGGGTTAAAACGGAAAGTGAACAGGTTGTGAATAGGTTCTTTCTAAGCCTCTGCACATGCCCAGATTCTCTACATTCCCTGCAGGATTCCCTGTTATCAGACTTCGTCAGACCACCTGTACCTAGTTACACACAGCTGCAGTCATCAATTAGTTGGTCGTCTTCTAATTTAATCAATAACATATGAAATGAAACAGATCTTTTCTTAATCAGGGTTATATGCTTGCCTGCGTGGCATGTGTAAACCTTGATGCTTTTTATGATGTTTTCAAATGATGGTTTTCTAATGATGATTACTCCCTTATTTGACTAATATCTATGTGGTCACTAACAATCTTAGCTGAAGAGGAGGAGGAGGAAAGCAAAGAAGTCTCCTCCTCTTGCTGTATGAGCATAAATTCATCCTGGAGGGGGGGAGTTTAGCTACTGATTCTCACCTTGAAATATGGCCGGCATTTAAATGCTTGAAAAGTTTGAAATGTCTCTTACAGAGTCTTGATTTCCTATTCTGGTTGACTTTACCCCATTAAATTGGTAAGTTCAATATGAAGGAGCCAGAAGGGGTATGTAAGTCTACTTAGGCATTAGCTGTGGGAGAGTTGCTGCTGGTTGCAGCCTGCTGCGAGGCTGTGTGATTTCAGCTATTTTTCAACTTACTTGCTCTTTGTTAATTTCCCCAGGACTTTTGTTTTCCCTCCTCTGTTTCTTTATAATCTTTGGTGCCTTCTGAGTTGTTCTTCGGTTCAACGTCTTTCTGATCTTTTCCAGTACCAACAGCCTCACTAAAATCCCTAATCTATGTAGCATTACTTGTAACAGGGCTGCACAGATCTCAAACAGTGGCATGCTGTTCAGACATCATATTGGTAAGCACTGATTCATTTAAATTTTAGTGTGTTAATCTCATCGGAGCAATAAATAAACCCATTAAAAAAGACATACACTTAAATGGAAAAATTAAAGCAAACCACACTTTTACATATGACTCATTTAAAGCTGTTCACAGGAATGGTTAATTTACTCTTGAAGCCAATCTCAGTGCATTAGGTGTTATCAGAGTCTTAGGCTATGCTAGCAGGCTTCTCAAAGCACCTCCATTCTCAAACAAAATCATCAGCGCTTTGTTTTGGATTGATGAGGCTCGCTCTGTTCTTCTCTCTGCCTGCAGGAAGCATCCATACTCAACATTCTGCCTTTGTAGAGAATTTAAGGCATACAGAGAAGCCTGGAGCACTCACATTGTATCACTGCGTGTCAGCGTGTTCCCTTGAAAAACCACACTAACATCTCTGTTTACCATTTACCTCGAAAATTTTCAAATGTATTTTTTCTCGATGAATTGACCTCTTCAGACATTCTATTAAAGCAGTCACATTAAGGGGAATCAGTACAGTTTGTCTGTTTTTCTGAATGTGTCTGGAATGATGATTAAACACAAAGAAGTAATTATGTAATTGTAACAAGTTTAAAAGTGTCTCCGTGGACTTAAGCTTAACGTCACAGATGAATCCCTCAGTGATTACATGTGTTCTTTTAAGTTAAATGAAAAAAGGTAAAACTTATTCAAAAGTTTCAAGGGTATGCATGATATGAACAAAGAACATACTGTAACACCTTGGACTTCTTACTGAAATTCACATTAAAAATAGCATTCCTTCAGAACCTCCACTCCAGATTTGATAAAATAAAAAAAAATCATTAGGAAATCATAAAAATAAAAAATAACAACATTTTAAGACAGAGCAGATTAATTGAGATGAGTAAAATAGAAAAAAATATTCTTCAACAATACATACATATTTATTGTTATATATTTATAATAAATATAAATATATATTAGCCATCTTTTGTCAGTGCAGATAATCTGCTCGATTGATGAAAACAGATGTGCATGGGTTTATATTGAATAAGTATTGAGTAGGCAATTTTGTGTATTTATTTTTTAATTTTATTTTCTGTAACTGTTGTAGCTGTTGAGATTTCACACTGTGTAGACTAGGTACAGTCACTGATCAAGAGAAGAAAGAGGTGCCACTGTTCTCTAAGGCTGTGTGTTTCTCTGTAAATGACAGTTTTAGAAATAGAAAGAATAATATATAAAATCAGAAATCAAGAAGTTAAATATGTGAAACAGTTATATAGTATATATTATATGAGTATATGAATCATAATTGATTTAGTCATGGAAGATCTACTCTACCTCTCCTTTTTTGTATGAATATATATATTTGTTATGGATACGAAATATGTTTTTTTTTTTAACTTTTAGTCATAATGATCACCATGACTATACCACTATAATACTCCCTTTTTTCTTTCTTTTTTCTTTTCTTTTCTTTTCTTTTCTCTCACCATGAAATTTATAAATGAGAATGAGAAACCAAAACATGTTCTATATTTGCCCTGATGAGCCCTTGTTACATGTTTTCTTTTCATTTAATAAAACTTAATAAATGTAGGCACAATTAAAATATTTGATATTCATCATACAGCTAAATATTTACCTATGACCAAGGAAATAAATGCTAAACTTAAAAGCTTTAATTTTTCCTTTTTTGTTTTCAGATCGCTATGTGCTGGTTGGCAGCCATCATGACAGTGACCAGGGAGGCGGAGCTTCAGCTATTATGAATCAGCTCATTGCTACGCTGACAGACCAGACGAAACGAGGATGGGTGCCAGACCGTACCACTGTGTTTTGCTCATGGGGAGGCTCTGCCCTGGGGAACATCGGGTCCTATGAGTGGGGAAAGGTCAGCAAGCACAAGAGCATCTGCTTTATTAAATGTCAGTGTATGGGTTAAAAGGTTTTTGGCCTTTGGCATGATTTGAGCCTAGGCAGATGTAAAAACACATCAGATGAAAGTATGCTCTGGCAGCACGTACACCGTATATACCCAAATAAAGCGCATGCTAATGAAAAAAAACATTATTTCGTAAGATATAGTTTGAGAGGATGTACATAAGACTGACACTGTCTTTACTATACCATGACACCTTGCCTTGTCAAGTTTGAAATTACAGCAATGTTATTTAGGCAAAGAAAACTATTCAGAGCACAATAACAAAAGCTTTTGACGGTGAAGTAAAGCTTAATGACATTAAAATAAGTTGTCCAAATTGTACCATTATAGTTGAATATCAAATAAGATATTAGTGACACAGTTAAAGTGGTCTCATGACAGCCAGTGTCAAAACCAGCTACACAAGACAGTTTAATCTTTTGTTAAAGAGTCTCTTTGACCTCTTGAGCCCAACAACTCAACATGAAAGATTATCAATTTAGAAAAGACATGTATGTCATATTGTTTTAAAACTTGGGATCTTTAGCTTCCAGAATCAGTAAAACCAGTTTTATGTTGTCCGAACTATTTCCCATTGCTGTGTCAGGTATTTTGGGAAAGCATGCTAACACAATTTACATTTTACGGTCACACTGTCTTAAATCAATGTTTTTGCCAAAAATATTTCACCAAGGCTTTCTCATTTTTATCCAGAAACAGAAATAGGTTTGTGTACAATGGATTCATTTTTCTAAGTCAATTACCATTCAAATGGAAATGTCAAAAATGTCAATAAACATAAGAGTTGAGGAACTGCTTTTTTAATTTTTGAGTTTATTCTTTTAGGAGTTATTTAATAAGTGTGTGGCTAGGGCTGAAGAGGATGAATTTGATAGTTAGTCTGACGATAAAATGTATGTAACAATTTTTTTTAACTTGGCTCAGGTCACAGTGCTGCTGAAATAAACCAAACCTCTCAAACAATGTGATCATAATGATTCCCTCAAATTTATGACAAGCTCATGTAATGGTTGTGATAGTGTGAAGTCAGTTTTATGCACACCCCTTACTCATTGTTATTTCTCTAACAAATGCCATTCCCAGGGCTTGTTTGTAGTAATAGAGCTAACAACCAAAATCCAACACACAGAGATGATAGCTGGGTTCATGTACAAGCTTATATGGATGTGTATGCTGGCTAGATGGAATGTAAATGAACCTTATATATCATTGTTCTATTGTAAATGGAAATGGCCACAATTGACAAGTACAAAAAGAAGAGAGCCACTCAAAACAGCGAGTTTTTACTGCCCACTGTATTCTCCCAAGATAGGATTGCAGTCAAAACAGAAGAATTGCTGCCAGGCTGCAATCAGACTCTATTGTTTGGAGTTAGTAGGTCCAATTTTATGATTCAGAACTCTTATTTCGACATAACTCTACAGTTTTGCTGACTTTGACTTCCTATAGGAAGTAGAATAAAAGACATGTAGCTTGCAGAAAAGAAAAAGTTTGTGCAACAATTTTGTGACCAGTCTTGAATAAACTGTCAAATTAGGCTACAGTTTAGATTTTGATCGATGATTTTGATTAAATTTAATGAAATTACAATGCAACCAACAGCAGAAGACAAAGAATGACTGCCAATAAGAGTACAGAACAATAGGACCTTAAAAGTTAAAAGAAAACTTTGTGTAGACTCAAGGTACTGATTATCATAATGCGATGAGTGTTAAAACAACATTTATAAAATTATAAATACCATTTCGACTGTATTGATGATAACCTCTGTGTTCCCTTCAGGATAACAGCGTTGTTCTAAAGAGCAGTGCAGTGGCCTACGTCAGCCTGAACTCTCCAGTCAGAGGGACAGAGACTCTGAGAGCAACAGCTTCTCCAACACTGCTGCAACTCACTTCAGATATACAGCGAGTAAGTACTACTGCTGCTGCAACGCCTGCTATGACTGCTGACAACACTGCAACTCACCACCAATCTGCAGTGCTACCAGCAACATGGCTTCTACTGCCGCTACCAACATCACTAATAACACTGCAAACTTTAATAGTGCCATGCAGCTCATCATTGATAGTGATATTACTATCATTAGTACAATTGACACTGAACAATGGGATAACCTGCAACAGTCTTACAAAGATTAACTATTATCACTATATCTAATAGTAATACTGCCACTGCCACAACAAGCATTATGCTCAGCATTGCACAAACTGTGATGTTGAAGATGTGCCATAATATTTTACTTCTTCTATTCTTTTAACGACCAACCAAAACAGTGCTGCCAACTATTTAACTGGCTTTAAATTTAATATAACTATAAAACCTCCTTAAAAAGTTACATTACATCACAGGCTAATTGATACACGTGTGACTTTACCACTGGATAAGTTGCACAAAAATATACCTGATCTGAAAAGTAAGAGACTATTAGTCCCTTACTTTTTGATATTTTTATTTTCAGGTTGCTGCCATCTCATCTTTGTGCATCTACCTACAGTTTCAGTAAACTGTTATGAACACTGTTGTATAAACTATGGATTTATGGTATATTGGACAGATCCTGCAATAAAAGGTCAATCTTGATTTCACCTCTAAGCAAAGTTCTATAATAATTAGAAGAATAAAAACAATATTGATGCTTAATGATGCAGTGCGGTGTGTTGTTGAATTGTATAATGTCATTTCATGTTTTAATTTATGCATTCAGCGTCGATGTAAAAGGTGTTTAGTTCAAACAGTCTTCATTTAAGTATAACTCGATAATATACCATAGTAACACAATGCTGTTCCTGTTTGCTCTGTTTGCTCCTTTCAGCTCTTCTGCCCCATAAAAACAACCTATTGACTTTTTCACCCACACATAACCTCTTCAGCTTGTAGCTCTCCACTTGCTGTTCTCATGTTATTCAGCTATCTCTACTCTTTCTTGCTCCCTGTAACGTGATACTTAACCCAACAGTGAACACATTATTATCACAAGAAACGAAGAGATTTTGACTGTTCATTACAAAATGTCCTCCATTCTGAGAGAGGGGGAGGATGACACTCAACATGGTATAAATAAAACTAAGCCCATTCCAAACTTATCATTCACGCACTCAATCTGTAATGGCTATTCTACTGATTAAGTGTACCAGAACTATGATTCAGCCTCCCAAACTGTCTCTTTATTCCAACCTGGGGGTGTTTTGCAGTTATGTTCAACCCTTGCAGTCATCTTCTTTCCCAACTTTCACCATCTTCTTAAACTTTAAAAACTTTTGACTTTTGAAAGAAAAACACCTCATCGTCACTCTCGCTCTCATTTCCTTCCTCTGCCTCCTCTGCATCTTTCTCCATTTTTTGTTCTTCCCTTTCTCCCTTAAGCACTATATCCCTCTTTCTACATCTCTCTCTCCCCACCTTGTTCCCTGTCCTCTATCACTTCTTAATCTCCTCTTTCATCAGCTGCAAGTGCCGCATTTCCCCACCCTCTCATTTTCCTCATTAAAATCTCCCTCTCGCTTCTCCTCTGCCTTCTTTCTCTGTCTCCTCAGGTTATGGCGCTACAGTAATTTTATTTGTGTCTTAAGGTTAGTCATCCATTTTCAGAAAAGATTCATGTTCCTGCCAGTCACCCAGGCAGGTACAAGAGGTCAGGAGTTGACAGATATTACAGCATATTGTCTCCTTTCCCCCTGTTTTACCTTAAACTAACTAATTAGAAGGAATGGTCCAGTCTGCCTGTGACATTGAGCTGCTGCAGCCTCTGTCAATGCCATATAAAGGGAGGAAAAAGGGACAAAGAAAAAGCTACTTTGTCTTTTGATGTTCTTATCTTTCACTGAATAAAAACATCAGACAAAGTGCACACATGAAAGTTTGCTTCTGCTCTGTATTTTCTATCAAATTCATCCATTCTGTCAGTCACGCTTCATCTTAAGCTTTTCATGTTTGTAGCAGCTCCAATACTGTCTTCTTAAAGGAATATGGTGTATATAAACCTTATGTTCAGACATCACTCTATCTGGTCATAAGCACCCAGGGGAAATTAGTGCTGTTATAAACACTGCTGTAGGAAACTTACTGCTTCTACACATGCCTCAACCCGATTGGCTTTCCTGCCATTGCCGGAGGTCAGCTTCTCAATCAACTCGACCCTTTTTTCAGTTCAGATCTTGCTACCTAGTCCTTAATTACATATATATTACTCCATGTGGATTAATGGTGCTTAAGCCCCCACCTGTTCATTTAACAGGTTTAGTTTGAAAGCTGGCTTTGCTCCTGAAAGTTGTATTAAAGGAATGCAACAGTTCAGCCATAAGAAGATTATTTAAAAAGTATGCCGACATTGATTTGGATATGGATTTGATTATGGTTCAACAAGTCAAAGCATTAAATGACATTGAAATTATGCATAATGGAGCTGAGGTATATATTATAAAGATGTCTGTACTCTATTTTGTTTACCTACAGTCAGACCTCTTGAGAGCAATTAAATGGCAGACAGCAATCAGGCTGTCAAACTGTGAAAGGTTTTGATTGCTGTCTGATAATGCTGACAAGCCAGTTCCCTTAAAATGTCCCTGGACTACAAAAAAATCAAAATGAGATTCTCCAAGGCCTAAGCTGGGGTTTGTCAGCCAGCTGAGTTGTTTGTATGTTTCTGCAACCATTTTTAGACATGCAGGCTTTTATAAAAGAACTCACATAACAAATGTAATAGAAATGTCATTTATGTTTGTGTCAAAAAAAATTGAGAGTCACACCCTCCTGTTCACTCAGTATGAATTGAATATTTTTATTGTTATTTTTTTGTCTCTTCAATGTAGCAGAAGCTTCAGTTGATATTGAAGTCTCATGCTACAGTGTTTAATGATTCATTAATCTATTAACATTGCACCTTGTCTCATATATTGGTTTTATGTCAACAATGTTTCATTCTCAAACAAGGCTTTTTCCAACAATATTAAGATAATATAGAACCAAGTCCCTCAACCTGAGCTTCAAAGTTATCATAATCAATAGAAATAATGGCAAAAACTAGGAAGAAAAGACTTGAGTTGTAAGAAACCATTATTATTATTGGACAGGTCCTTTGCTCTTATAGCTTTTATTCACTCCAAAATGTTAAACATAATGTCTTAAAAATTTAAAACCTGAATTAAAGACTTTATAAATCAGTGTCTTTATTAATCTGCCAGATAATGGCATTGTAGGGGGAATTATACACTATGATAAAAGGTAATTAGGAGATGAACACAATATGCTTGTATTTAACGATATTATAGGCTTCATAGATAGATAGATAGATAGATAGATAGAGTCCATTTAGTACAATCATATATGTCTGCATGCTAAAATATTTCCTTGCAGCCACCTAAGTACAGAACCTTTATGCCCCTCAGCGTGGTAACAAATCAGAGGTGTAGAATGCATCATTACAGCTCTACAGAGTAGCACTGTACTTACCAAAGGATTCTCCAAGAGTCCCTTCTCGGGGTTCACTTTTTATTTACCCTCCCATATCATGTCTCGCCCTGCCTTGTTGTACCTAATTGTCCATTCAGTGGCAGATGTATCTCTGACACACTCTACCGCTCTATTCATCATCTCAAGAGTCTCTGAGCTGCCCCAGGTACGCTCTCCACCTCCCAATATTTAGAAACAGGTCCAAGCATGTCGTTAATCATGTTTGTGCAATGGCCGTAATACTTTCTACTTATCTTATTTTGCTGGGACCTGTCTTCCAAATCGAGATGCTGCTGCTCTGATAGTTTTGGAATGGGTTCTTGGGAACCAATTATAAAACAACTAGATAGTTCTTTTGTAGGAAATTTAGACTGTGAGGGTGAACAACAGGGGGGCAGATGAACAGAAGGAAGGCCAGCAAAAGACAAACGGGTGGAAACAAAGAAACAAGGGAAGCTTTGGTGGCTAGAAGAATACATAACAAATGGAGAGAGGCTTGTGCTTTAATTGGGTATTGTTCCAGAGATGTATGTGTGTCTGGTCTCCAGTCGGAGTGTGGGTGGCTTGTAGCAGGTACCTCCATTTGAAAACAAATGGTCATCAGTGGACCGAGCATTGTTAGACTGAAAAAAGACCAGAGTGGCAAATTCTTCATCTGCCCTCTCTCCAAGAAATGATAATGGACTTGAGCAGACATGTTTGTTTCTTTGTTTCTTTGTTTGTGTGTGTGTGTCTGTGTGTGTGTGTGTGTCTGTGTATACGTGTTATGGTGTGTGTGTATGTGTGTGTGTGTGTGTGTATTGATGCACTTGTTTTTTTTTGTTTGTTTGTTTTTTTTTGTGCATTCTAAAAGTTTACTCTGCCACTGTGGTGTAATTTAAACCTCCCTGAGCTCTGTGTGGGGACCTAGGTTGTCTGTATTACATAGGGTGTGTGTACCAAACTCAGTAGCCTTTAAATTATTGTTAGATGACTCCATACTTCATCCTTTGCTGCTCATAATCTAATAACTTAAACCTTTGAAATATATGTGTATGCATGTATATATTTTCTAATTTGGGAAGACTTTGATTTAAAGCTGCACTATGTAGAACTTTGTATCTGTGTGATTTAGTGCCCCCGCGATATTACATGTATTTTTCCTCATGTGTCAAAGTTTGAAGAAGCCAGCTAAGTTTACCAGCTAAACCTCTAAACAGGCAGATTTGGCTTATAGAACTAGCAAGCAGACATTGTTTTTAACACAGACATACATTTAGGTGGAGCCCAAACACATGACATGTAACTTAGCAAGTAGCTTCTTACTGTTCAACAGCAATAAGTCCAGTTTTCTGTCCAAAGCCTTTTCTTTGGCGTAGCTGTCGCTAACAACTACATGCCAGAGAAAACTCCTGCCAGCAATGCCAGACAGAGCAGTGTTGTTTTCGTCAACGATTACAATGACGAAATTATTTCGTTGACGTCCCTTTTTTTCATGACGATAACGAGACGGTGACGAGCTAAACGTGGATCTTTG
>JAPZDY010000021.1:2310922-2330292 GCA_029783645.1 Ctenochaetus hawaiiensis
GTACAAGAATGAACCCTTATTTTGTGTTCTGGCAGATAATGAAGGTCTATTTATGTGTAGACGTCTTAAAGTTTTCTTTTGTTTTTTGTGACAGTGAGCGGGGGGAATGCAGTTCTGGGAAGGGATAGGGTTGTTGTTTTTGTTGTCTTTTATTTTATTCTTACCTTTGTAGTATTTGGCTGTATGCTCCTGTACATTATCTAAAACTTAAAATTCAATAAAAATATTAAACACTAAAAGATTGCTACCAGTAACTCTTGGGATTCATGCAGTTTATGGTGCATTAGGAACTCATTATGTTGATTCTCCCATAAAAGGTCTGTCATTCTGCTTTCAGTATCTGTTGGATGCATATGTCAGTGATGTCACACAAAAATATGTGTTCCCAACATATGTTCAACATCTTCTCTGTTTTCCCATCCCCACCGGACATTCCCAACATTACACAACAAGAAGACATCCGATGTAGTGGCCAAACAACATCAGTTGCTTTAGGCTGCATGTAGCTGTTGACATTCTTTGAGTTAGTGCCTAAAACTCATGAACAAACCACCAAGTTAAGTGCTCTGTATTTCAAGCAATTAAGTTGTCTGAATAAATGTTTGTATTGTACTTCTTTTGCAAACCTCAAATGTTTAAACAAAATGTTCTATGTTCTAATGTTCTGTGTTGTTTAGGAACTAAAACTATTCATCCACAAACATCAACAGGCATCCCCTCATACCTTCTGATGAGAACATTTAACATATCTAGGCCTACATTTAATCAGGACTTGTTACTGTATCCCAGGAGGTAGAACGGGTTGTCTTCTTACCAGAGGGTTATTGGTTTGATCCCTGACTCCTACTGTCTGCATGTCAAAGTGTCCTTGGGCAAAATGCTAAACCCTAAATTGTTCATAATGGCTGTTCAATTGATGTGTAAATGTGTACGTGTAAATGGGTAAATGCTGACTTGTGTTGTAAAGTGCTTTGAGAAGTCGAAAGATTAGAAAAGTGCATATAACTACAGTAATTTTCCTGCTACATCACTTTGATATGTGTTGTTGAAGTGTTACATCTGTAATATGCCCATTTTACACATTCATAGATTGCAGAAAAAAGCACTATCAATTTTTTGGCGACTGGGCCTCTTGAAGCTTCCTTCTTCAAACAGTATTCCAATAATGAATGCATGACTGAATGTAGGTATGGAGCAAAAATTTACAGTTTGTGTACAATCCAATTTTTCTACATTTTCCACATTCCTGCTGTGGCCCACATGCAGAGGTCTATATATTGATCACTAATTTAGGTCTTTGAATGACCTTATCTATAGTGACTGGCAGTGTATTGTTTTTTTCCCAAGTACTTACTCAGAGAGGAACAACAATGAATTGTTTCCACTTGTTCACTCATGAATACAAGGAGGACAGTCAGTGCTTGTTCAGTGGCGTACTTGCTCTCAAATTGGATTGCTTAGTGGCGGTAGTGCCTTTCCTAATCACAGGCATTCATGCAAATCGAGTTCAAATGAAGTTCATCCAATATCTTGGTTCAGCAGCATCGTTCCAGTAGAACGCACAGCCGGTGAGTACAGAGGTGAGGACATGCAGTTGTAACCTGTGTTTGGCCTGAGAGTGACTGACTCTGTACAGTGGGCATACAGAGGCCACAAGAAAAGCAACAGTCGCAGAGTGTAATCCAATATGAAAGATATCAGGTACAAAATCCAATGCAGCAGCACAAACTAATGTCTTAAAAGCTCAAAAGTTAAAGTAACACATCTTGCATACAATCTATTACGTGTCTTCCCTCTATAGGCGTCAGTAAAGATTCAAGACTTTCGTTTCACCCTTTGATGCTGAACAGCACAAGTGTGGACTGGATTGGTTATGACCTCAACTGAAGTCCGATTTGACTCACAAATCTTGTGACTCATTATGCAATTATGTTATTTAAAAAAGTCTTAAAACCTGTGAGAGGGACCTGGTATGATGAGTCAGAATTACACAATAAAAAGTTTAAATATTACACCCTCTTAGAGCAAAAAGTTGAATATTTTTTCTGAGTCACTAAAAGCAGCTGAGCAGCAGTGTTAATAGTAGTATGCTGGAGTCATCTAAAGGTAATCATACAGCAGCAGATTGTGTCCTGGTTGGACAAAACGGAGTGCAATAAGCTAACCTTTGAGTTCTGACATGGTCACAGCTTTGCTTGTAATCACAGGTGTTAACTTTTTAGCTTTCAGTTTTACCTTTATACTCAATACTCTTTTTTTATGTATATGTAAATCAGACATTTTAGACTTACAGACACATGACAGTTTAAAGACTAATGCAGACATGGGGCTCAGTTAACGGCTTGTTGGTTAATAATTTATATCAATCAAGTTCTAATGCTTTCACAGTCACAAAATCTCAACCCAGCGCAACACGTACTTCCACTGACATTCCATTTTAATGATTTTGTGTAGTAGATGAATCCTCTAAATATATGCAATCTTACTCGTTTACAGGTTGAGGCAGACTCAGCTTTACAGAGGGGATCAAATTAATCATAGTTGACCTTGACCTTACTAAAACTTATTTGGTAAGACTTGTACTAGGATTTCTAACTGACTCATAAATTGAGAGTGATTGGTGTCTTTTCTGTTAATGACAATCATTTTTTTTTAACATATTTACCAGTACAAACTAATCACCAATGAGTTTTAGTTTTCCAAAATCAACAGTGTGAAACTTTAAACACTGTTTATTCAAAGCTGGCCAAGAAGTAGGTGCCAGAGTGAGGGGTTTTGTTCCACAAGTCTTAAAACTGAAATATTCAGTTTTCCTTTGTCTTACTTTCCTTCCTAGTTGTTTAAAGAGAAAAAATTGCAACCTTTTTTCATCCTGAATTTTTTTAATATAATCTAGTCTATAAATAGGTTTTGTTACTTGGCAAACCACAGGCATGCTGCAGCCCAGAAAAGTTCATCTCTCTTGCTGTCTGACCAAGAGGAACACACTGTTGAAATAAAAACACATGGGCGTTTGTATGTGTGACAGCCCAATAGAGCAAACCTAAAACATCTCCAGTGTTGTCAGATAAGTGACTTTATTTGACCCAAGAGTCCTGAGACAGACCTCTGTCACTTTCCCCTGAAGGGAGTAACACCTCATGCCCAGTGAATTTGTAGAAGTCAGTCTCGGGGAAGCAATGCTTGGCATAGCAATAGCTCTCTGTTTGACAGCTGCGCTCACAGAGTGGAAGTGAACAGTATGTTCAGTTGACCAAACAGTTATCAGCCAAGTGATTGCATATGTGAAAACAGTATGGTTACTTGTTCTGGACTGTTTGAGCTGCGCTTGTGTTCTGTCAAAAGTTGTTTTGCAGAGTCTAATTTTACTCCATCCATGTTGATCAGTATCAGTGCTTTTGCTCACTGGCACTGCACTTAGAGATCATCTGTAAAATAAACAGTATTTCTATACTGGTATTTATTAAACATCAGCAGCCCTTTTTTTCCATCACCACTTTTAGTGTGTATGTGTTTTTCTGTTAAACCGTGGTGGCTATGAATAATATACCAGCCCCGTATCATTCCCAGGTTTTCCAATGCTTTGTCTCACCCCTGAGCTTTTTTATACAGATGCAAATGGAATCTTATCACATCTGTATGAGAAGCTCAGTGTTTTTAAGAAATACCAATGTTAACCTGTCTGTGTTAATAGAAGAAACTGCTTCACCCAGTTTGGTAGAGATAGCAACAACCCTGAGAGGGGTGGAAGTCGGTGTAGAGTAGTGTGTCATATAGGACTCTTCCCAGGAGACTGTCATTTGAGACCTGGGCAAAGAACAAAAGTGAAACCTTTAGTGTATCACCAGTGACCCCTTCCTGAACCAAAACACTGTGACCTGTGCTCAGCAGTGCTCATTGACCTTGACCATGTGACAAGAAAGACTTTCTGGCAGGAAGGCTTTGCACGTCACACATAGATAGATAGATAGATACTTTATTGATCCTTTATGGGAAATTACATTATTACAGATGCTCAAAGTTACTTAATGTGTCTGAGACACCCAAGGGTGTGACAGAACAGCACTGATGCTTGATGACCAGGGTTGAGACGTGTTGGATATAAGACTAATTATCCAGAGGTCTGACACACATCACTTTGTGTATGTGTGAATTTAAGCACTATGGGCTTCACTTCTTTGCTTTAATTCCTCACTAATAGGATGCTGAAAATAAAAAGGAGAGCTGATGCACCAAACAATAAAGTGACAAGTCTGTCCTCTGTGTGCAAGTTTCCCCATTAGGAACCTCAGTCAACTTTTAAATTGTGCACACATGAACAAGCATTTATTCTCACCCTGTTAACTCCCACAATTAGCCATAAGTGGGTAATGAAATGCCCTTCATGAATATTGATATGCGAGTAAATGTTTTTTTCTCAACCGGTCTTTTTGTTGGAGTAAATGGAGAAGTGTGAGATTAAAAAGATGCTGTTAGGTTGAGGTGGGGATAAAGAGACTGTTTGGTGGCCTTCATTCATTTAGAGTGGGAATGTGTCACAGCAGCAGTTTATGTTCAGAGAGCCACAGCCTTTAGAAAAAAATAACAGAAAAGTTTGACAGGGACAGTGGCAGGAATGATTGAACACCAGAGCTCACTCCCCTTGACAGACCTTGATAAAAAGGAGACTCTCATTAAATGCAATGTGACAGAAGAACATGGTGACATCAGGCGAACTTGGCAGATGTGGACAGTTGAGATAAGGCTCTAATTGATTGACTGTTGCTTTTCGTTTCCATCCCTTCACCCACCCTGATCTCAATAATTTCTGTTATACAGCCTTGTTGTTCTCTCATCATCAATAACAGCAGAAAGCGGTCAACCCAGGTGACAAACTGCATGTTAACTGTGGAGAACTGTGACAAAAGCTTTGATTGGGCAATTAGCCATGTGCCAAATGTTAATAACACCCCTCAACTCACCCCTCCTTCTCTCAGACTGATATTGTATTTAGTGTAATTTAGGGTTGTCCTTGACAATTCTAATTGGCTTCAACATTTAAACCACTTGGAACAATTTTTAATGACTAAAATTGTATTTTTAGCCAACTTTTTTCCCCCAAACTAACACAGCATAATCATAGTGTAGAGATACATAAACCAGTCACACATGCAAATATGCCTTTTTCTGAGTCACCTTCAACAACTACAATTTTATGTGCTTAATTTAGTCTCTGCAACATACAAGAGGTTGACACAAATAAGTTTTTTTTTCTCCAATGAGGAATTATGTCTCTCATTTCAAATTTGTCAGGTAAAGTCAAATTTACAACAAAACAGTCCTCAGTGACTTAAAACTGTTTGTGTGTGGATGAAAGGCCACACATAGATAAAGTTCAGTTTAACAAATACCTGTGCATGGACAAGGCATTACATTTTTTTAAGTGTATCAATAAACTCTCTTAGTTCTCTTCCATCTTCCATCCAACTGACTGTCACAACCAACTGCACACCTGCTTTCATTTCTTTCATATGCTCTACAGTTGTCTGACGTTCTCTGCCCATCTCCTGCATCTCACTCTCTAATTAGACACTGTCTACATGTATCAGTTCACTTGCTTTGTTCCCTGCCAGACTGCTGTGTTAGGCACCATGTGCGTCATGTTGGTGCTGCAGCCTCTAAACCTGCATTCTGTTACATCAGATTTACCTGTGACCTTCCTGTTTTTGGATGTTACTCCATGTCTTTTTGTTATGAGCCAGCTTGTAGGGGAAAAATAAGAAGCAAAACTAAACCCATTTTTTGGCAAGGAAATTAAGTTATTTATTGCAAGGAGCTTAGACAATTTAAGACATGACAAGGTGAGATTCAGCAACAAAATAAAAGGATAAGTGAACACTGTTTTAACCAAAGAAATAAAATAAACCAAATAATCAATACAACAAAAAAGAGGACTTCTAAAATGAGAGCTACTACAAGGTGAGATTCAGCTGAAACCAAACTGAAAATAAACTATCACTATCTAACCTTATTAAAGCTCAAAACTATAAACAGCGTGAACAGATTCAATATTCCTAGTGTTTCTTCACATTAAACGGTTTTGTGTGCCTGTGCCGTAGCTGTATTTAAAGCTAGTCTTACCCTGACCCATAGTAACAAACACTAAACACTACATAACATCAGGCTGACATGACACAGAAATGAGATGGCAAACAAACAAATTGAGCTGCCATGTCTGTTAATCTGGCCATTCATACTCTCCAGTTGCTTCTGGGTCAAAGGGCCAGACTGGGTACTGCTGCAGTCGGGATACTGGGGCATACAGGAGGAGCAGCAGGGAAGGAGCCATTTACAAATGAATCACACAATCAGATATGTATAAACAGCAAAACTAGACAAAAAAAGACACAGGTGGAGTAGGCTTTCAGGCATAACATATTGGACTGTTCTGTCTGCCCCATTGGAATTGTTTGGCTGTGTTGAACATAACTTAGTTCTCAAAGGGCTAAAAGTTGTGATTTAAAGACACTTATGTCAAATATTAACAGTATGTTGTCCCTTTTTCATACTGTAATTATGAACTGGGAGCTGATATTTTAAGCAAAGACTTTATCTCTTACTTGTTCAACTCATCAAAAGGGTAGAATCCTTTTTACTGATGCTTTTTTACTAGATCTTGTCTTTCCCTTTTGTTCTTTTTAAAGCAGTGCATTTTGTTTATTTCATTTCATTTATCTTCCTTATTTCTCCTTTCCGTTAGAGACAGTTGCTGAGCTGCATTCGTGGTGGAAACTGCCCAGGACCCAACGTCAGCTCGCTTCAGTTGCCTGGAGATGTGAATTTCTTCGCCAACCAACTGGCTGTGCCCACAATGGAGTTTGCCTTCGAGCAGACCAAAGCAGAAGAGGTACACTCAAGCCAAAACACCAGAAGTGCTTACTTCAACTGCTCTTATTTTGCTCACTGATACTCCTCCATTTCCAGACCAGACTCCCATTGCCCTACTTGAATTTTTATGCTAAGGTGCATCATTACTGCAGAGCAGAGGAGCCTCTCTAATACATGCAAGACAGTAATGCCTTGTTTCTAAGTTTCTGACAGAAAGCTAGGAACAGATTTAATTGGATAAACTTCTGAGTTAGCCATAGGACACAACTTGTTTATCTCTAGCTCTTAATTGGAAGTAAAACCTTTCTTGTTAAAAATGCTCACATACCTGTCAGTAGTGTGTATCATCTGTAAGAGAAAATTGTCATCTTTAAAGGGAAAGACACCTACATTATGTTACTGCAGCAGTTTGTAAAGTTCTGACACATTGGGGACTGGGTGTGACAACAACCATCTGCAGCCTATAAGACTAATAGTATTACTGTAAAGGAATAAAACATTTCAGCATCACTTACAGATCCTGCTCGACACACTGGATGATGTCTCTATTTGAGCGTTAACTACACATGCCAGAGCTCAGAAATTATGCATACCTCGATGCGGTATAATTTAAAAAATGCAGTATTGATGTCTATTGAACTGCGTGGGATGGAAACACAGGGATTAGGCCCAGCTCAATCGACTCACTCAAAATTTAGAACTCCTCGCTGGGACGGCAACTTTGACTTTAATTAGTGCAAGAGATCTTCATGATGTTTATCTGCCTTCAAGGCATCTTCAACCTAAAAATAATAGGGAGTGGAGTGTGAAATCCACAACCCTGGCTTTATTTAAAGGGAGAGTCAAAAGCCAAACTGGTTTAACAGTTTGATACATACAGTAAATATGCTTGACTTGTGAGGGGAAAGTCTTGTATGCATATATTAGCATTAGCTCAACAGCATTCATTTTGAACTGCTATGCTAAAAATCTCTGGGTCATCCAATTTCCTGCATTTCATTTCTGTATTGAGACTTAAAAAAGCTGACAAGGACATAAATGTAACATTGGCTCTGTTTAAACTAGGTTGCAAAATTCTGTGAATATTTGGGATTGAAACCTTACTTTAATGGCATTTTTAGAATGAATTTAAAAACAACACAAGTTATACGACTCTATAGAGGGTGTTTGCACATGTTGTAATTACCATGTCATAAACAGAAAACAACAAACCTTTGATAAAATCATAAGCAAACAAATAGAAAACTTGTCTAACAGGAATTGAAAAGTCATGAATTTAGTTCAGTTTTAAATTAGTTTCGAATCTCAATTAAACAAGCTGACTCATGTAATTAAAATGACTTGATTGAAACTCCTTAGTAAGCATGTGGAATAAGCTGCATCCCCTCTGTAACAGCTTAAACTAGCAGAGGTTGTTAAGGTATGAACTGAGTGCTTTGGCTTTAGGCTCCTATTTGCTGGTTAACTGAAATATCTCATACAGTGTTGGCTGTGCTGTGGGCTGCTGTGGGATGTGATGGGAGAATGTGCTGTGCGTGCAGTGGGTTGTAATTTTCCTGAATATAATGGGGAGCTTTTTTTTATTATCTGTGTGTGTGATGGAAGAGTGCTCTGCTGAAGGCAGTGCATGGTTACAGTCCAGTTCAACGTACATACTTTTAAGCAGAACATGCCATAAGCTCATATGTTGCATTTTTAAGCATTTTGTTTTTTCAGTTTTGTTTTTTGGAAATGCATGAATCTGGAAACTAGCAATCAAAGATTAATTTATTACTGCCTAAACTGTAGGGTTGTGACAAAACAAAACGACTATTTCCTTTGTCACTCCCGTCTCTGTCGGGCTGTGAGCTTATTGGTAATTGCGGTCTACTCATCACACGTGAGGTCACTCAGAGAGGGAATGTTTGCCATAATGTTATCTTTTAATAACCTCATTGTAATCTAAACATAACTCTCCTTCAATGCAACATGCAAGTATCCCTTAATAAACACCTTCTTCTAAGGACTCCTAACAGGTTAGAACACCCATAGAGCTCGCCTTTAAATCATCACAGACAGCAGTTATTTTAAAAGTCAGGTAAAAAACATTAAATAAACAAAACAAAACAACAAAAAAACCCCTGACTAAAGGTGGAACCAAAAAAGCATCACTCTGAGATTCTTTGGACAGATTTTCTACTCTCAGACACTCGGTATGTAACATGTTTCTTAGATGATGAACTCAGCTGGGAGGAGCAAGGTCAAACATCTTGTAGATACAGAGTAAGTAGGTATCAAGGGCAGCCAGTAAAACATGACCTGGACTGGTGACCTGCATGAATTATCACATCAATAGAACTTCTCTCTCGACAGTACTCTCTTCTCCTTTTGAACTTCAGAGACGTTTTATTGACATAAAGTTACATTTTTTACAATGTAGAGACAGACAGTTGTGTATTAGAAGTGTCTAGCAATGTACCGCCATGCAAAAACAGTGAAATTTTGTTTTTTGTAAACTGGGAGCATTCTAGGGTGATTTTTGTCGCTCTAGCGGTTTCTAGTTTGTAGAAAACATCCTCAAACACAGCTCATTTGAGCATGACAGTTTGTGTACAAACTAAATGCACTGTGTGGGTCAAAAAAACACACTTTGAAAGACAGGAGTCTTAGCATTTAATCACTGATAAAATTGCTTTTGCTAGGTTGTATTGTTTTGATCAAAACGAATGCCTAAAACAGCTCAAAATGCCAGCAGCACTGTCAGTTTGTGAAATGTTCGGCCTAAATTCCTCTCAGTTATTTTTAGCAGTTGTGTCTGTCACATTTTAAACAGACATATTCTGTATTAGTTATGTCTCTCTCTTTTTTTTCTCACACATTCTGAATACAGATTGTGGTGTGCTCTTTGGTTTTCTCACCATGACACATTATTGGTGCTGTCATGGTGAAAGGTCTGTATTTTAGGGATGAGGCAGTGGAGGTGTGATTCTTTTCCTCGTCTCTACATTCTCTGCTTCCCAAAAAAACTTGCTGTATTCCCAGCATAAAACTTGAAAAGAAAGCAAGAGGAGTTGCTTGAGTACTGTGTATGTATGTACACAATTACTGTTCATTAATTGGAATGCTTTGGTTCTTGTGCTCCAGAATATCCATTTCATTCTTCTTCTCCAATACATGCATTTGAATACTATATGGCTGCTATTAGTTGCTTTTCAGGTAAGAATGTATGCAAAACACAACAAACATGCACAATACAAAGCATTATTAAATATTAAACTAGCTGTTTTCAACTTTTTGACATTTGATCCCATTAGAAAAAAATGGGTCTAGTTGAGGTCTTTTGATGTTTCAGATGTCTATCACATTGTTTCCTATGTATGGTGTGACTCAGATCAGCTTTAATTTGGTACCTAGTTTCTCGATTTATTTTTTTTTCCAACTGCGGGCAGCATTCATAACTGACTGTGATAGCAGTGCAGTAAAAAATCTATGACATCATCCTCAACCAGACTGTAACACACAAAAAGGAATAATGGCGTATATTGAAGGGATGGTCTAGTAGATTCTCAGTATGTGGTTGTTTATCGCAGCATTAGACAGTTTGAGCAAAGGCTGCATGAGACCAGACTAAAGAAAATCAAGGTGACTTTGGGAAATTCTAGATCAGAGCTAGACAATGACATGACTCTGACTGATCCATAACAAGCAAGGGCCTATCAGTGTTCTAGAGTGTTAGTAGAAACCTTCACCAAAGATACAGCAAAAAAGAATATAGGTACTTCACAAGTTTTGGAAGTGCAAAAAGCAAGTCCTGCTGAGTCATGTCAAGCTATACCATGCACTAAAAATAAAGCATGAGTTATTAGTAAATGCATTGACAAAGCATGTCTGCTATAAACCTGTTAAATGGTTTTGGTGAAACATCTGTCTGAGTATCAAGGAAGTAAAAACATCCAGTTGTGAGTTACTCGACCTTGTTTTTTTTCTTCTTTCCTAATCCAATTATTCGGTTTGATCTCTCAGATTCATCTTGTAAACCTTAGTTTAGTCCAGTGGTTTTCAGCCTAGTGGTTAGCTAACATAATTATAAAGTAGTTTAACCTATCACCACCTCCAGCTACAGGTTCAATCAAGAGTAGATTGTTAAAGACTTCTGTGGTGCACGCGACTCACAATGATGTTCAGACATGAAGCTACAGCAGTGACATCAACAACCACTGCAATGCTACACACAGCATTGCTACACTCAAGAACATGTGCAGCTCTCTTTATTTTAAGTTTCAATAAGGTTTATATTGTTTTCATCGCTGTGTTGTCTGGATTGGTGATGTTGTATTCTTTTGTTACTGTGGCAGTTATTCAATTTCTGCTGCCTAATATTGTTTTTTGCACCTGCTGTGGTGGTGTCAGTAGCTCACCATAATTATTGTTGGTCATTTCTTAAAATTGTTTCTGTTTTTTTTTTTTTTGTAGTTAAATGCAGCGATGCCATACAGAAGTTGCATATTTAATAATATGACATTTGCAGGATGCAGAATCTGTCTATACAAATGGAGTTCATTGGCAGTTTGGACATCAGGGCCCAGTGGTGGGATATTATTCCACTTGTTGGATTGACACTTAGTATAACTGTAGCCCAAAGGTGTCTGTTCATTGAACAGCAGCATTATACTGTGTATCACCAGACAACTGGTGATAACAGAATAACCTGACACACTCAGTATGGTAATCTCTGCACTTTCCATACCTTTCTGACTGAGTCTGCCAACTTCAGATGCCACTTAATTGTTAACACAGTTTGTAAAAAAGTAAAAACAGTCAACTCTTTAAGCTCCCACATCTCTTCCTGTTTTGTTAAGAGCTTTGCATCTACCAACAACACATAGCTTACTGCATTTGTTTCCAAATTAAAACAAAAAAAAATGACACCACTTTAAAATGATTACTTAAGAGAAAAAGTGAAATCATCACCAATTTACATGGAATAATTGTTTGACTATTGCTTTGAACCAACGAGTTACTACAACAGTGGTTGGCATCGGGATATTCGGACTTGCCAGATATAAAGGGTGTGTAAAAACCTGCCTTTGTGTGACTTTACTAGTCCAACTTTTTGGTGTGACCACTTTCAGAATTCCTGTTGCTGAATCCTAAGCTTTGCACCAAGTGAAACAATTGTGATTGTTTTAAGGAAATACAAACAAGCCAGAGCATTTTTTAACCCTGCAGCAGAATAATAATTTATGCAGATAGACTTGTCTCCAGTGTTGATGGATAAATTTCATTGTAAAGACAAGGGATATAAACAACCAATCTAAATACCGATGGTGTCTGTATTCTTTAGTCATCATGCTATGCAATGAACAATTACTTTATATTATAAATAAAAGGAATATTGGCTTACTAAATTACTAACTTATTGAATGCACACTTACTTACATCTGTAAACATCTGTTAATTATTTCCCACGCTGTAACTTTTTGTGTGTGAGAGAGAAAGTGCAAAATAAGATCACTGAACAAGCATGATCAATTAAGGCTATTTCAGTTTTACTGAGTTAGAAATGTTGTTTTTTAGGCAAGACAAGTAGCAGTTTCCACGTCATTGCATTTTTACACTACAATACATATACATGTACAATGTTCAATTGAAAAAGTACACTTATATAAATCCAAATCTTAAATCTTTAACCCTAGGCACCTTTTATTCTAAGGCCCCAGTTAAAGAGTATTGATAAGAAAACACAGCTGCAGACACAAACTGTAGGTGCTACCTTTTCAAATATACAGCTAAGACTGTTTACAGTAAAACACATCTTAAGAGCTTATTTTTATTCTTTGTTTCCTTCCTTTTCTTTTTTGTTAGTTTATTTGTTTTGTTTTCTTTTGTTTTGTTTTTGTTTAATAAAAGACTCAAAAAGGGCCTTGACTGAGATGAGTGAGGGGCCCACATAGTGACCTTATGGCCAATCACTCCAATCACACTTATGTTTTCATCAGAGAGCAGAAACTTTCATTATGGCTGGAAAAAGAAGCAAAGTTTCCTTCACTGCCCTGTGGGCCAGCACCAGTGTCTTGAGCTGCATGAAACATGCAACAGGAAGCCCGTGCGGTGAGAAAAGCAGAGGGGTGATGTGACAGCAGCAGTCTGAACGAGCTGCAGTGGTGTGGTAGTGCAGGGCCTCTGGCAAAGAAGAGGTTGAAGCAGTCTATGAGAGAAATGTGTCTGGGTGAGCACCTTGGCTACCTGCCAAGTGAAGAAAAGACAAATTTGAAAAAGTCTGATGTTGCCCAGAAGGAATCTACAGGTGAGGGCTGCTGCTGTGATGTTTGCTGAGAAGTCCGGGGGCACACACAGGTTACTGGCTGTCTGGGTTGGCATTACCTCAGCATTATCAACAGTGATAACAGTGTGGACATCCCCTAAGAGGTCTGTGAGCCCTCAGGGCCCAATGGGGCTTGAAAAGCTGAGTTTTTGTTTTGTTTTGTTTGTTTGTTTGTTTACTTGTTTTGCCTCATTTAACTTATCTCCATTTCTTGTGACTATATATTTACAAAGTGCTCACTGGCCACTGTATGATAATGTTATTTTGATTTTATTATACATATATAATATATTATAAATACAGGTATATTTCATGTACATGCATTACACATGGTAGTTAGAGAGTGCACAACAGAGAGTTTCTGTCTTGAGTTAGACCTTGGCTGAAAAATTGAAGCCTTTGTCAGGCTGAGGCTTCAGTTTTGCTCTGTCTCGAATCAATACAAATTTGGTAAATAAAAATAAATTTTTATGATAATAATAAAAGGACCTAAATACAATACACAAACACAGTAAGGAAATGAGATTTGGTATGTGCACTCAATTTTACAGAAAAATGAGTACAGAAAAAAGATTTATGAAACAGAATCTTGAGACCAAAAGAGAAAAATACTTGTGCGTTTTTGTAATTCTATTTAAAACATTAAGGACAGATTTTATGTGTAGTCAACATCACACACTGATTTCTAATAATGTAAGATTATCTAAGCAATAGTTTCTTTAAAAAGCAAAATACAAAATTTTCTCTTTTCTATTAAGACAGAAATCCGAGAGGGGCAAAGATTACAGAAGACACGGGACAGCTTACTGAACTCTTCCAGGAAATTTATCAAAGCAGAAACATATGGCTCCAACAACACAAGCACCTATATGAGCAACTTCTGTCTCTGGGTTCCAGCTTTGTTCAATATTCTAGACCACTACATGTTATCTACCGTGAGTGTAATTGTATTCATTCATCCTCATATGCTCAATAAACAGAGCTGTGGTGCTGGTAATGTGCATGAAAACCACCAGATGTTGTGTAGCAGTAGCACGTTGATTGTGACAGCAGTGTGGTTCGTTGAACATTTGTTTTCTCGTTTAGCATCTGTTTTTCTTTAACTCCACGAAAGTTTTTCTC
This sequence comes from Ctenochaetus hawaiiensis, assembly GCA_029783645.1. Lineage (NCBI taxonomy): Eukaryota > Metazoa > Chordata > Actinopteri > Acanthuriformes > Acanthuridae > Ctenochaetus > Ctenochaetus hawaiiensis. The sequence continues at coordinate 2,325,216 of JAPZDY010000021.1, forward strand.
CTCTGTGCAGTAATGCTCCCCCCACCGTCCTGTGATTATTCCCCCCCGTCATACTTCAGCAAAGTTTGCTTTTGAAAGTTGGAGGAGGCATCACAAAGACATTCATTTGCATCAGAGAATGGAAGTAAATCAGTTTGGTTGTGAGATGAGAATGACCTCCAAATTCAAACCTGTTAGTGAGTTAGTGCACAAAAACTGAAGGTGTTTTTTGTTAATTACATATTACCAACTGGAAAACATGACATGTTGGCCAGATAAGCAATTTAACCATCATGTCATTATGATTATTTAGAGTTATGCGATGCAGTCCCAGTGTACATTAGTACATTTCCCTTCACCACTGCACAAAAATCTTAAAGTAAAATTCCATCTTATAGATGCTGTGCGTGGGAGTTGTCTCTGACAAGTGTCATCAAGCTCTGGCTTTGGGAAAAGAAGTCAGGCAGGCCGGTGAGGTGTGAGGAGAATATTTGACATCTCCACATCTTTGGTGCTCCGTGATTCAGGGCCACATTCAAGTTGGGGTTGAAATTAAAAGAGTCAAAGGATCTGGCTTTAGCATGTTCTCTGTTTAGACCGAAAGCCATTACTGCAACTCCCTCAAGACAATTATAGTCCTTCAGACATGTAGGGCTGCAGCTTTTTGTCCTCTGTCTTCTGTAACATCCTTAAACCTCTCTTTGACAGCTTTATTGTTCAAAACATATCAGAGCATAAGAGACAGTTTTGCAAATGACTGGTATCAGTAGATCTTCCCGCCGTACAGCAGCAACAAATTTTGCTTCCTAGGCTTCATCTTTAATTTCTTCTTTCACTACATCAGTAAAAGCTGTGATTTTGTCATTGTTGGTTTTGACCCATGTGCCAGTTAACTTGTTATTGTTTGACAAGCTGTAATACAAATCTTTGTTGTGGTTAGGGGAAGAGAAAAAAGCTCTGAATGAGTGACTATTTGACTCCTTTTCCTTATCAGGACTCCTAAAAATGAGTTCCCTTTGTATTTCTCTCTTGCTGCTGTAAGTCAGAAGCACACCTTGCTGCTTTTAATTGCTGGTCAGCCCTCAGATGTCCACGTTGTGACCTCCCGGTCTTTTCATTTCCTGACTGAAACAAGTATTTTTTGTAAACCTAACCTTCCCTTTCACAAACTGTGACTTTCTCTGCATAGGAAATGCAGACCAGACTCCATTTTCTGTTAACATAATGAAAAACTGTTGTTAGTAAAGATAACTGGCTAGAATCAAAAATGTTGATCTTGAACATTTGAGTAAAATATTCACAGGCAACATATGTTATTTGTTTTCCACATTATTAAAATATGCAATCATGCATTTTAATATCCATGTGTATTGAGTACAGCATTAGCATTTATGCTTATGTTCAGGCCCTAGTAGTTACATTTGAACAATGCAGCACCACATGTAATGTTTCCTGTACTTCAGTTTACATTCTCATCTTGCCTCAAAAATGAAAAGACAAAGAAAACAACCAAGTAGTCTATCGGCAGAAACATCATATATCCTGCTTTAAAAGAGTTACAACCATACATTTAGCACCACTGCAGGAAGTAGAAAGGCAGAAAGTGAGGTATGAAGTCTGTGCTGGTGGATGGGTGTGATTCATCTAACTTTGCATTCTGTCACAGACCTGAAGGCTTGTTGTTTTTTTTTTCTTTTTTAAACCATAACCGTAATAATTTTTAATCTTTTATCAGACATTGGACCTTTCTTGACCCTGTCCACACCTTAACCATGGATTACAGTTTCTTAATACCATTATTTTTCCATAAAGGTTATCTCCCCCGCTGTAGCCATGAGCAGGTGTTCCAGAAAGTAAGTATCTTGAAATCATTGTCATGGGTATTAAAATGGAAAAAAAAAAAATCGACCAATATCAATATTTCTGTATGTTAATACACTGAAAAACTTGAAAATGGCATGCAATTTAACAGGATCATATGAGCCAGTGAAAACACAGTGTACTTTAAAAAAATTACCATTTTTCTCATTATTAACTAGCAAGCTCAGAAAAACACAAAATGTGGCACAGCTCACAACTGTAGCTCTCATGAATGATAATCAAGCAGCAACCTCGAAGGCTGAAAAATGAAGCCAGTGTGGAAATGAATGTATAAATATATGAATGTCCACTTGAGGGCGGCTCCAAAAAAGTCTTCAAAGCCTGTATATTAAAATGCCCAACTTTACAGCAGAAATAAACATGTTTAGGGTTTGACACAAGAAGCAGTTTTGGTCTCTATAGCTAATTTCCTTGTTCACGATGACTGTATTTCTGTACGACTCACTCATCAAAATTATATAGAGGCTTTAAATTATGCATATATAGGGGTGTGGAGTTTATGAGTGTACAGCAGCTGCTACAGTAGTTGTCTATCTGCATGGTGTCACAGTCACTAGTAGCACTGCATATCCTCCCAAATCCCATCTCTTTATCTATAAATAGTCACTTGTGGATATGTTTTCAAAAAAAGTAGTAACCACTAACCACTTCAGAGGCTCTCAAATAAAAATAAAAAATAAATAAAGTTTAATCAGAGTCTCGTTACCAAATTAGTTCCTTGTCAAGTTTTCACTAAAGAGTGTCATTTAAGCACAGTTTTGTGGCAATTGTAAATTTTTTTTATAGATTGGCTTAATTCTGACTGACAGTTCTTTAACTGGCCCAGAGAGCTATATGCTTAATCTAGCAGGCTAACATGTTAGCAGTTAGCTTAAGAATAAGCAAACTAACGCTGGTGGTCACTGCATTAACAGATTCATAAAACCTCAAAACTCATCAAAACTCATCAAAACACTGTGATTAATTTTGCTCTGATACTTTTTCATGAGACAGGAAAAACAGTATTTCTGTGATTGTCTCAATATCTGTTTTTGCTTTTTGTGTAGTTTTGTTTTTTTGTTTTCTAAGCTTCTCAAGTCGCCTTTATCTGCTCTTCCTTGTAGTTCAGTACAAAATACCAGATGTAAAGATGTTTTCCTGCCAAAAGTGTGATCCATCATCATCCAAGTTCTCTGCTGACTAAATGGTAGTGGAGTGGAAAGTAAGATACATATTACACATATATCTGTAAATTTACTTTAACGCATATTTGACAAGCTGCTTTTTGGCAGCAATTTCATCACACTAGTATTGCAGGAGCACATCAGGTCTTAATTTATTATTGCCTCTTGCAGCAGAAATACCATTTTATTACAGCGATTTAAACTGACATGTTGTCTATTTCAAATGATATTCCTCAGCCTGCATGTTGGGCTGTATAACACAGTAAATGGAGTCTTGTTAAGAGTAGTAGCTACTTGTCAGTGTCTCCAACCATCCTGGAAGTCTGAAGCTGATGAGAGTCGATAGAAGGATATTACATCGGCATCCAGCTCTCCCCTGCACAGCTGTCAGGCCAGAGACCCCTTTGGTGCTTCAAATGGTGATGATACCAGGGAGCAGTTACATAAGCCAAAGCACACTGACACACACCCATGAGCGTGTGTGTTTGATCACACGCATATCTCCATCTGACATACCTTACTCTAGCTAATTCCATCGACAACTTTGAAGATGGGGATGAGTAAGGGTGAGAGGGCATGTGAATGAAGTCTGTGGAGTGGATGGAGGAAACAGGTTGAGTGCAAGGAGGAGGATGAAGGTGGTAAAGTACGAGTTAGATGATGGGTTGTGAACATCAATAAATCATTACCATATTAAATTTGAGACATTAGTACAAATTACCACGTACTTCAAGCATGAGGACTCCGCCTCTGGAGGATTCACAGTCTCTAGAGGCCTCTACATTGCACGTTTTATGTTTCTATAATTTGCTTGATGACAGATGAGTGCAAAAATGAATAGTGATGTCATCAGAGCTCTTTTCTATATACTTTAGAAAGCTTTTTCAGAACCACAGGAGGCCCTTAAAGCAGGTTCCACAGGCAGCCCATTGCTTCTCATGACAAATAAACTCATCTCTACAAGTAAAATTACCTTTTTATGCAGTGGATCCATCTATCTATTTCTTGGACCCAGAAACCTATAACTCCACACTTTAGTTTGGAGGCTCTGGCAGTCAAGGGTTAACATATCATATTCATCATATGCAGCTTTTGTATCTAATTTTATAGTTTTCTAAATGCAGGACTGAGAGGACACATGGAAGGGAAACTCATGCAGAACAGCATGTAAACATATAAAACAGGAAGACCAAAGGTCAAGCGGTGAAATCAAAGTCGAGACTTTTTTATGTGAAGTTAAAGTGAAAACATCCTTGACTGTCACTGGTAGTGCTTTTACACTTAAGTTCAGTAGACTTAGACTACTAGAATTTTGTAAATGACAGTGTATTCACATGCTGTTCAGACTAGAGCAGACTACATTACAAGCCTAATGGAATTCCCATATTACAAAGTATGGGAACCTCAAGTTCAATTTTTTTTTTAAATCAGATACACGTATTTATTAGTATATGTGCTCCTAAGTCAGTGCATGCGCCCCCCGCCCTCTGCCACAACTATAAATGGTATCATTTTTCTATAAAATTGTTACAAGTACACCTCTGCATAACATTGTATCCTCATTAACATTAAGGAAAACCAAAAAAAAAGAAAGAAATATAGATCCACTTGCAACAAGGAATAACTTTATTAACCTTGTATTTAGTCTGAACCAGAAAAGATTTAAAGTGCATCAATGTTGTGTTACGGGTTTTGTTTGATTGTTTTTTATAGTGTGTGTGTTTGTGTCTTCTCCCCTTCCTCGCTCTGTGTGTTTTTTCCTTTTTTTTTTACTGCAGCTCTGAGCCACGGTAGGAGGCGGAGCCAGGTGGCACTGAGCTCACACACCTGATTGTAATTTGGCTCTTCAGCTCGGCCTTTATCTGTCTGCCCGGCCAGCAGTTCAGTGCCGGATGATTCCTTCTCCTGACTACATGTGTTTCCTTATGCTTAGAGCTCAAGTCCTCCTACCAGTGCCTTCAGACTGCAGAAACTCCCGTTGTAAGTTATTTTGCTACTTTGTATTATTAATCAAATTTTCCCCTTACGGTGGTAGTTTTGTTGTTACTTTTTTC
>JAPZDY010000021.1:2337110-2358487 GCA_029783645.1 Ctenochaetus hawaiiensis
CCGTTTGCAATGTTATTTTAGCGCCACTTCCTGAAACTACGGGAGCTGGCAAGGCACAGACCGTGCGTGCGTTAATCACGCGTAAAAAAAATTAGTGCCGTTAAAAGGAGTTTGAGTTAACGCGTTATTAACGCGTTAACTTCGACAGCCCTAGTAATTTTATTAAACTAAAAAGTCAAATTCAGTTATGCAATTTCACAGACAACATTATGGCAGCTGCTGTTAAAGTGATGGTGTGTACATTTAGAGGCAGTGTGAGCCCACTGAACCTTGGGTGGTGGATGAAAAAGTGCTACAACATATTACTTTTATCTACTGTAAAAGTCCCTGAGTAAAAAAAAAGTGCACTCTTATATTTCCATCAAAAACCATTTTAGCAACATCACATCCTGAGGTTTAACTCCTGATGGCTGCCCCAGTAGAGCCTTTCAGCAGAGGGAACCAGTGGACCGTGGCTATATGTGGAGCGTCTCTAGGTGAACCTGTTTCAGATCCTGTGAAGCAGAGCATTGGCAAACAAGTGCGCTCCATGAACTCAGGCCACATTAACAAAGGTGTTGGAAAGGAAAAAAGTGGTCGTACAAAAGATGTCACAGCTGTGAAAAAAGATAGCAGGACATTCAAGGAAAAAGGAAAGTCCTGTGTTCAGTTGACCTTAAGAGTAAGTAAAGAAATACTCAGAGATTCCACGCTGTCAAACCTGGTGTGGGAAACATCTGCGGTGGTCTTCTCCATTTAACTGTCAGGCCATCTGAAAACCTGTGATTAATATCACTCAGCAAGGAACCTTTTACTGTGAATGATTGTTTTAAATTGTATGTTACAACCTGAAAGGGCATGAATCACTGTTGTTCCCAGTTAGGAGTAAATCACATTGAAATGCTCCATCTGCATTTGAGCAACATCCTTCCTATCTAGTGTCCTTTTCACAGATCAACTGTTACAGCACTATGCCATATCCAGTGCAGCTAGTGTAGGCATTTTAATTTTTTTTTGCAAAAATAAAATAAAAATCCATCAATCATCAGCACAATTTACCTTATATATTTTCCCTTTCTCTAGCATCCCTGGTACCATCCAAGTTTTAAACATGAAGATATCATTTATTTTGTTCATTACATTCAATTTAAAGGAATGTATGTACAAATTACATAAATGCCACAAAATGGTAACAGAGGTCTTTTTGGGTGATAGTTATTTACTGCTCCTGTTTACACTGTTTACTTTGTTGTGCCTCCTACCATCTCTTCTAGCCGGGCAAGTTACCTTCAGTGTCTGTGTGCACTCCATGCAAAAAAAGCCATATATAAAACAAGGTGGGTTATAAAAATGGTTGCAGCTTTGTTTGCTGCAGTTTGGTTTTGGCGTAATTAGAAAAAGTACTTGGTTAGGTTTCAAAAAATTGAATCAGATTGTTGGTGTCAGACATCTGGTTTCAGATGGGTCTTGAACTCTGGTGTCCTTTGTGAAGCTTCTGTTTGACCCACCACTGTACTCCAATCACCACATCTGGGACTTTGACGCCGTTTCTACTACATTGGCTGGGGGAGTTGCTGCGAGCATCTAATTTTCATAAGGATAAGTTTATGTTGGAGTTTGTCCAAAGTCTGGGGCATCTCATACAAGCTCTTAAAAGTTCCCTGAGGGGCACGACAAACACCAATATTTGATGACTGGCCTTATTATTTTTAGTACTGCATTAATGACATATTAATGTCCTTGAACAGTGTAAGTTGCAATGCATCCACAATTATGTGTAAAATCTCCGTGTGTTCAACAAAGTGTGTTTAACTTGGTTACAAATCTGAGAAGCAATGCCATCTCAGATTCTGATGCCTCGGTGAAACGTGTGTCAAAGCCACTGCTGTAGCTGACTGTGGAAGTTTCTCATATTGTTATATACTTTTGAATAAAATTAATTCATCATCTTTTTGACTACTCTAGTTTGTGATATATAGAACGGCAAATGAGTGAGAGAATTAAGTGCAATTTAGTTGCTAAGTGTTTCACTCTGCTGTGCAAAAGCAAAAAACAAGCAGAGAATGCTTAACAGACTGTTTCTACAAGGCAGACAGATGTCCGGTCTCTCTGGCACTTTAAATCTCTTTCCACCTCAGCACTTAATCTTTCCAACATCCTGTCAAACACTGAACAGGTAAAATACAGAGACCAGCAGAATGTTTTTATTTAAATCTTAATGCCTGGTCAGACAGATGTGATTATAAACAGAACGATTATTTTAAGTTTTAGAGTCTGTTTATTGAAAAAGACTGTGACAGGGAGCATTTCCTTCTGCAAAGTAATCATCCACCCTCCAATAATTACAGATGGTTATGTTATGGAATCAGGGCGTTAAACTACAAGTAATAAAATCCAAGTTTGTTCATTGTGGTTTCCCCTCAAAACCAATATACCTTCCGAAAATGGCATGTAGAAATGTAAACATGTATCATATGTCCAAACACCACAGTGCAGCACAGCTAGAACTGGGATTCATCATACTAGACAAGCTTTTACCAATCAGCTGTACATTGATGTGCTCTGGGTATTTTGTTTTTTGTTTGTTGTTCTTGTTTTGTTTTGTTTTTTGTTTGTTTGATTTTAATGCTGTTGTACACCATAAGTACAAGACAGCAATATATTAGCTTGTCTTGGCAGAGTTCAGTAAAGAGCAGAGATATAGTATTTTCTATAGCCTTAGCCTAATGTTTCCCATACTTATCCATCATTGGTCATCGTCCTAAAAGCAATATTTTGATGAGCTGTCTTGTGTATTGGTCCTTTTATTGTATACCCTTACGACCGTTCCTTTTGAAATGGCCAGCAGCTCTACAATCATGGCAATGCTCAAAGCCATGCTCCAGACACCCACCATCATGCCTTTTTCATGGTCTGTTAGCTCAAGCTGGAGGACCACTCTCAGTAATCCATTCACATGCAAAGCAAGTGTGGAAATGGAGTTGCTGTTGCGTGCTGTTTATGTAGAGACTCTTTCGTAAATGGAAAAGGAGAGTCCTCTTCCTCTGCAGAGGCAGTGTTTGTGTCTAGCATACAGTATGTCAGTTGATTAGTTTCTCTGTTGAAGCAGTTCAGCTTTTGTCTTCTTGATGTTTGTGAATGTTTTGACATCTTCACAAAACTTCTGATGTTTTTTCTGGTTTGTATTTGACTTCCTGTTAGTTTCTAATATCATTAATTTCTCATAAATTAGCATTTGTTCCAGGCTTTTTGGTTAACTTCTATGATAAAGAGATGTGTTGTCTGCCATGTGTCCTGTAATGCATTGATCTTATGAAGGAACCAGATATAGTATAGTTCCTCCATCTGGCATCAGTCCTACATTATGGCTGAATCATGGTCATGTTTAATTAATGGTTATTTTTAAATTAGAATGATTTTGTTCCTTATTTTTCACATCTGTGAAGTGTTTGTGATCTAAAAAACCAATAAGCCACATCAGCAAAGCTTTGTTTCATTGTACTTTAAGATCCCCTCTGCTCATAAAATCTGTTTGTCTTATGTTTATGTCTACTCCACTCTTTGCCTCTCTGCTGTTTGTGTGTGTGTGTACAGACTTGTAATTAATGACAGCGAGCTGAGCAGAGAGACAAGGCAGCACTGCTATGTAGTCACTGCTTTTAAGAGACCTGGAATTGACACTTTTATAAGCTGAGGACTGTACACAACTACTTTAAGTCTAGAGATCGGAATGTCCAATATAGAGAAATATGAATAAAAATAAAATAAGAAAATGAGAAAATACAGGCAGCAGGTTTTCTGAAGTAACAGATGTCAACACACACTTGAAGTGGATCATAAGTGATGTCTGAGAGGGATAAGTGAGTCTATAACTTTGTTAGTAGAGTTCTCACATCAGAAAACAGTATCTTTGCTCCCTTTTGCCATGTAGTCTTCTTGAAGTTTCAAGAAGGACTAAAGGTTGTTTCAGTTTTTCTTAGCTGTGTGGAAAGTCTGGCCGTGTCTTTGTTTTAATATTATTCTGGAAAACTTTCTTTTTATATGGTATTATAATTAAATCAAAACATTATAGTTGCATAAGGACAATGCTGTTAACTTCAAGCTACACTTAGGATAGTAAAAATGAGCAAACTGTACATCTAAATCTAACAAGCTAAAAAAAACTAATTAATAACTTTAACAGGTCTATGTCTAGTGTACAAAGAACAATTTCATTTGCATTATCTCTTAGAAAGGTTTTCTCAGACAAGCAGGATTGGACAGAATAGCGGAAGCAATAACATTCTAAATTCATGTTAATTAATAAAATACTACCACCAATACAATTTACAGTTTATCTCAATACAGTTTGGAGGACCACAGGCAGGCCTAATGTTCAGCAGGGTTTCTATTGGACACACTTGTGGAGCTTAGTGGCAATGTCAGTCATCCACCAGGGGGCCACCCACCAGGGGCCCAGTTCACTTTGGATCTTTTTGCCAAGGCTGTAACTTGAAGATGCTCATGAGATTAGAATTGCTGATACGTTTCTAACAGCAGTGGTGAGTAAAGTATTAAATATCTGAGCCTGGCCTCATTCTAAGCATGTCAAATATTGACACTTGGTCTCACACAGAAGCAGAGAGTACCCTTGAGCAACTGTATGAGATCCATCGGGCTACTGTTATGTCCAATGAAAACATATTAAAATCATTAAAATCACTGGTACTTCTCCATCCTGCACAATGCAAACAAGGACAAAGTCCCAGAAACTGTGACAGTCAGGGTAGAGGGAAGGGCCATACACATGACTTTCATTTGGGTGATTGGGGGTATAGGCCCATGCGTAACAAAATGTGAAACTCAAAGTATTGATCGATAATCTTTTCCTAAACCTAACTAGTAGTGTATATCATTACCTAAGCTTAATCCAATATATGTTCCTCAAGTAAACCAAGGACTTTTTCTGCCTAAACCTATCCAAACTCAACCCTTTTACAATGTAAATGACATGTTTAGAAAGACTTTTGGCAGAAGGGCTTTGAATGTTGAACACTGACCCAAAAGGTAACTTTATGTGTCTATATAAAACGCATGAAGGGTTTGCAAAAAGAAGAAATATTTGAATAACAATGTGTACTTCACACTCCTGCATTACCCCTTATTGTGAGTTGATAAAATAATATAAACACATACACATGTAGAGCAGTTGGATGGTGCAGTGGTAGAGCTGCTAGCCTTTTAACAGCTGATTGTTACTTCATACCCTGGTAAGGAAAATCCTTCAGTAAGGTTCCCCAGATTTAAACCCCAATGCTAACACAAGTCAACACGAGTCATGACCTGACTCAGGTGGTCACAACAAAAAGGAAGAACGCACCATGATAACATTTGAATAATTCTTTATTAAATCAAATTCAACCAAATTGGACCAAATTAAATAACCAAATCAAACATTTAAAGAATAGGATGTGATAATCAATAAGTCAGTTGTGTGTCATGTGCATGAGTGAAAGAAGTGTATGTGTGTGATGGTGTTGTAAGGTGCAAACACAACAAAAAGCAAACTCAGAACAACATGAACAAACCAAACCAAACCAAACCAAACCGTGGTGTGCCTGTGGAGACAGCCAGAGTAGAGAGAGAGTTAGAGCAACTGCAGGACTTAAGTGACTCCATCACACTGGGCCCAGGTGTGCTGATTTACTCCAATCAGGCCACTGCAAGTGAGAGGTACAGGTTATGGACACACCTCTAAGATGACAACAGCAGCAAAGACACTCCCTGATGACCCCACAGAGGCATCACAAGCTGAACTCAGAAAAACATCTAATCACAGGAATAGAGAATTACAGGTATAGTTTAACTGGCTGAACAAGATGTGTGTGAGATGTTGAGGAGTCTTAAACTGATGAGAGAGGGGCTCCTGGAACAGCACTAAAGTAAATAAAGTAAACTGCACTAAAATAGCGTAGGCATAGTGTATATAGAAGTTCAGTAATGTCCATTTGTTTTGGCAGAATATATTGAGCTGATGTGACTAATAGGTCACAAAACTTGACAGAGTTTCCCCAAGATAATTGTTTTTCTAATTTTTTTTAAGTAGAATTTACAGCGCGACTAAAAATAACTAAAAGCAGTCATTTCTTAGAAGAATGTCTATTTTACTTTCATGGATTACTTGTAAATTAGTTAATCCCCGGATTAACAGTAAACATTAACCTCTGTTATTATTACCACATGTTCAGGGATCTTTACAGTAACTATTTATTAAGAGTCTCTCTGGGTAATTTACACATCAGTAAGGACTAAACATTGTATTTAAAACAAGAATCCTTTTCATTTTTACAAGAAATGTGATCTATTAAATTGAACTTAATGTTGTACTCCGCAACTTTTTAGCATAAATTTGGCTATAGTCTAATGGCTAGTTGTTGGTTTACAGGCCAGTAAAAATTTGAATAGTGCACCTTTAAAATAAAGTTTTAAATTAAAAAACTTGTCATATGTCAGGTAAGAGACACTAAGTACACGCTCCAAAAATCATCCAGAGTCACATGTGAAATCACAGCAACTTACATTGATTATAGCCACTTTGCAGGGGAGATTCCTGAAAGAACGTAGTTACAGTGTAAACATCCAACATGAAACATCAAGTTTGGAGCAGTTTGGAGCATCTGAATATAAATACTGATTTTCATTAGTAATTTAGTTTAACTTGACAGTGCTGATGTTTTTTTCCTTTTTATTCTGCATGAATGCTGCATGGGTTTACTGATGTATGATGGGGGTTATTAAATTATGAGATTATATAGTACCATGAGTTCATCGTTATCACTAATGGGGTCAAGTTTTTTTCTCACCTCCTCAACTCCAAATGCAAATTGAACCAGACTCAGGTTTGCTAATAGTGCAGTCTTCATTTACAGCATTGCCCTCATTAAAAGATGAATTCACCCCAACTTTGATCTGCTCCGAGTTGCTACAGCTGCCTCTTTTGTTTCCTCAGTGACACCCAGTGGTGAACTATCTAGACAGACAAGACACAGAGAGGGAGAGGATAAGATGTGGACACAAAGAGAGCAAGATAGAGGGACAGACGGCGAGAAACAGAGAGTGTGTGCTTACTTTGGGAACCCCAGCAGAGTCCAAATGAATATCTCAACACACTATTGATCCAGACACTGTCACTCCTATTCTTTATCTCAGCCCTTCCACCTCCCACTCCCAGACTCTCCATCTTGTTCTCTCTCGCTGTCAGATTCAAATTCGTCTCATGTTTTTCATCCTCTCTCGCGCGCTCTCATGCTCAGATTGTCTCTTGCTCCTGCGGTGCCCCAGGGTATAATCAAATAACTGCCACAGAGATGGAGTGTATCAGGAACTGGCATGTAGTTCAGTGAATGTGTGCGTGACCATGCTCTTTTACTTAACATCCTCACAAAAATAGAAAGATCCTCGAGGGTTAGTAACTGGACATGCCAGGGTTTAGGTTTTGAAATTAGAATCATTTTTAAGTATTTGATGTTAAACAATCTCACTTCATAGAGATTATATCAATCAAACACTTTTACTAATGCTACCATCAACTAATCATTCTTTGTTCTCCACATAATTTGAAGAAGAAAGACGTGCCAAACCTACCAGGCTAGTTAAAAATTGTGTCATACTAGGCAAAGAGGAGCTACATGGAGATAATTAATACACAAGGTTATTGCAGGCTATTAGGGAAATGTGGAATAAAGGAGAGTGTAATGAAAGAGGTCAAAGAAATATGTTGACAACCCTTGTCTACAAGCTTTAGCCTGAGGCTGTTTTTTTAATGGTTTTGTGCTGGGCCCCTTAGTTCCAATTAAAAGAAATGATAGTGCTACAGTACACAATTGTGCTTTAGATTACAGTGTGCTTCCAGCTTTTACGACGGCAGTGTGTTAAAGGCTATTTCCTCTTCGAACATGAACATGTGCCCCTGTTCAAATGCAGCTCCATATGCTTTTCCCACTTCTCCAGCATGCACAGAGTCCTTATGTCAACCTTGTTCTACACCTTCAGGATGCACCCAACATTAGCGCCAACACTGACACTGAGTTCAAACAGTCATAACAGTTTATTTGAATGGGGCCCTCGCATTGGCTATAGAGGATTATCTGGTAAGCATACATATCTGTGGATTACTTTATTACTTTATTGAGTGGCACGTATCAACTTTTAACCTGCTACATCATTGCTACAAAGAGTACAGGGATTGCTTGTACAGTCATTCTTTAAAGTTTTGAATTCTTCCTGGTATAATTAGAAGTCTAACCCCATTTCATCAAACTTTGCTAAAATGTCATAACTTTTTGACAATGTTTTTGAACCCTTTCTCCTTCTTTTTTTTTAAAAAAAACAATATCTTGGTGGTATTCACAATATGAATAAGGGTAGGGAACAGTTGCTGCCATGGCAAATAAACTACATGAAGACAAAGTTTAGGTTTGGCAACTTAAAAACTTCAGTTTCCCTAAGTTGTGGACAGACAAGCTACACACACATTAACCACCCCAACCTCGACACCCTCATTTCCTACATCACCATGCAAAGTGCACACTATTTCCTGCTTAAGCACTGAATATTGGAATCACTTGTCAGTCGACTGCCATCCATCACAAGTGTCCCACCATAAAGTCCACTTTACAGGATATCCTGAACATAACGCAGACCAATACAACACCACCAACACCTGTGACATTAATGTTAAAACATGTAACTGAATTAACATTTGACAGTCATAAAACCTGCTTATTTTAACCTTGGAGGTACATAAAACAGATCTGTTGTACTGATTTACAAAAGGTTTAACAGGTGTACCCAATAAAGACACCACTCAGTGTAAATTGTAAGGAGTGGATTTGATCAGTGTGGATGTAATTCCAAACAGGAATGTATGCAATGTTTGCTGTGTTTTCTTGGGATCTTAAACATCAGAGATTTGTTGCTGAAATGATTCCATGGTCTGACTAAAGTAACACATCCTGCCAATGCAGACACTGAAAGTCCTTTAGCCAAAGTCATGTGGAAGAGTAGTGTGTGTGTGGGGGCCCTGATGCTACAAGCTAATGCTCAGCCATCAGGCTGTCGGTGAGCCTCTGTCCCCCAAGTCTTCCCACTGTGGCCTGCACTGATGGCTTTATTTTACCCTTGCCAGCAGCCGAGTCAGCATGTTGATTGACGGTGGAGTCCATCAGTGAGTGAAAACACTTTGATTGGCTGTTCCCCTACGGAAATACAGTCCCTGTAGTTAATGTTTGCCTCTGGATGACTGGACTGACAAGCTCCACAGACATGTGGAACTAAACAGAAGCAATGTTTGAAAAATCTGTGTCTTTATTTGACAGCAGCTGTTGACACATGTTTAGGAGAGCCTGTTTGGTGAAATCATGAAAACTACAGCAAAAAGCCAAGTTTTTCTCCTCCTTTCTCTTTCTTCTTCCAAAACCAAAATACCAAAGACTGACAATGCCAGAGGTGTTTACATTTTCTAGACATATTCTTAGTTATGAGCAGTTAACATTTTGTCATGCAACCTAATAATTAATAGGTGAAAGTGATGCAAAGGTTAGAGAAGCTGCTTTATCATGACAACGGTTTGAATACCGAGTTTTTCAGTACTGTTTTCACTGATGAATGCAGACTGCCTCCACCTGCTGGTCTGGAGTGTTATCTCCTACACAGGCCCAGGACATGTGTGTACTAGTTGACCATCGACTTTGGTTTCTTCTGTCTGTTCAAGTGCAGCATTTCGGCCCAAACACAGGTGATGTGATTCGATGCAACAGTCAGCTTTCATTGCTGATATCTTTGATGTTGGTTTGGTCTGTTAGGGCTCTAAGAGTTAAGCGTCCACATAATTTTGGCCGTGGGGTGCATATGTGTGTGTGTCTGTGTGTGTGCATGCCTGTTTGTGTGTGAGTGTTTGTGTGAGTGCTCCAGGCTTTCAGAGGCACTTTGTATTGAGAAAAATAGAGACCATTAACCAGGCTTTACTTGTTTCTGCTGCCTAATCAGCCACTAACTCCCCGAGATCCTGCTGCAGTATTACCAGCGCCACAGAGGAGGAGACTGAGGAGGAGAAGCTGAATAAGAGACAATGAGAGATAAATGAAGAAATTGTGGGAGAATTAGAGATGAAGAAGAATGGGATGATGAGAGAATATTGCCAAGTAGAAGAGAGAGAACTGGGGAGAGAAACTTTAGGTCACAGGGAAAAAAGGCAGTGAGGGAATATTATAAAAATAAAGCAAAAAGTCACTTGACTCAAAGAAAGAAACTTTCTCTATGTAGTATTTGGTTTTTAATCTTCAAACTTAGACTCTGGTGCATTTGAGGGTTCAGCTTCACACATTGTTTACATTCAGCTAAAATAAATCCATCTCAAAACTAAATCCATAAGTGTTATCAGTGGAGACTTAAACATTTAAGACAATATTTGAAGGTAGAAGACCATTGGTCAGTGGCAAGACTTGTAAATTTGGATTTTAAAAGGATCTTTTAATTCTTTAGTAAAAGATCACACAAAAATTGAAGACAATTTATTTATAAGTAATAAAATAAAAAAATCAGAGAATCAAAGTTAAGTGTTGTAATCCAATCCAATCCACTTTATTAATCTTTTCTTCTCCTGTTTCTGGAAAAAAGTACAAAGCTGCAGAATTTAGTATTAAAACCTGGAAATGTCTTGGCAAAGTTTATCATCCAGTTTCCTTGTCTGAAGTCAGAATTAGATGCCTGACATTAGGTCGGAGAAAAATCCCATTGATTAATTTGTTTACAAAAAACAGCAGCCAGAACGTTTTCATACTAAGGTCAGGATATGTAATATTAAAGTTATATGACCTAATATATTGCATAACTATGTAGTCAACTTATTTTCACACCCCAATGTGTGAATGACACTAAATTCTTGGGGTATTTAAAGTTACTTTCATCAAGAGACATAACACTGACTTGATTCCACTGTTTCCCTTTCATGTTTTCCCTGGCATTCTCTCATTCTCAGTCAATCTAAATTGTCCATGAGCAAAACTGAAAACCTCTCACAAGACTGTAAAACAAAATAAAACAGGACTTTAAGTTGCCCCCCAATCACTTTAAAGATTAAATCATTTCCAACTCACCTCTTTTGTTTTGTTTGTGCTTGACCGTCTCTGAAGCCACCTGTAATTTATACTCACTTTCCCATGAGGCTTTGGCTTGTTTTTTTGTTTTGTTTTTTTTGTCTGTCAGTTTAAGTATGTCTGTCCTTGAATACTGATGATAGGATATGATGAAATCTGCCGGTTGTTTTTGTTGTGCTTTGCCGTAGGCTACATGTCTAATTAATCATTACCACCCATGGAAGCTCTCTGCTGAATTTAGAAGTCTTTCTTTGAGTGCATCCCTGTGAAGAGTTTCTGTTGGAGGGTACCTTTACATTTTAATGTCAGGTCTGTATCTTTGCCAAGTGCATGTTATGCTGAGATTTAATAATCTGGCCTCGTATATTTCAAACCAGAACTTTGAGCAAAACACATGCTTGCAGTGGTTCTGATTAATATTTTTATTAACAATTCTGGATTAGAGTCTCTATGCACCTTACAGTTGGATTTTATTCTATGTCAGAAGTCTACAGCGCAAAAATTAAAAAAAAACATTACAGATGAAACAAAACTAATTTAAAAACATCAAGCAGAGTTTGTTGTTATCACTGTTATGTGTCTAGCAGGGTGGAGCAGCCTGTCTGCTGCATGGTTAGCTTTGGAGAAGCCATCACTGTAAAATACAGCCAGTCTGTTTTCATATGGTTATATACCAATGCCATGTCTCATTGTCTCATACAGAAGCACAAGGAAAACTTTAGAGTCTGTATGAGACACACCAGGCCTAAAGGAAACATAGCAACCCCTATGGAGGTGTAGAAAGAGTGTCAGGGTCCAGAGAGGAGTGGAGGTTGGGGTGGAGTTGTGGGTCATGCAGAGCCGAGCTTGAGAACTTTGTGAAATCTTAAGTATGAAACTAACTTTCTCCTTGTGCCCAACCTAAGTAGACCTCAGGATTAGAGTATCACCAATGCTGCTGTTCCATTTTTATGGTCAAATGTGATTGAATTATGACAAAAAAATAACCTTTTTGTAGAGTTTGTAATTGTTGTCAAACAGCTACATATTGTGCAGCAGATTTTGGAATGTGTTGGTAAATACAAACACACAGAAACAGTAAATGCATGTCTAATCCAGGATACGTTGTGTACCCATGGACACAGTTACACAGAGATGGTTAGCTGCAGACGTTAACTACAGGGCAGATTTTTTACCTGTTAATTTCTTCATCTTATTTTACAAGCAAGACTGGTCGTACATCCATCCTCCCCCCTGAGTTTTAAAACCCACAGTCTTACAGTGAGGGAATCCAATTATATCCAGTACCTGGAAAGACAGAGAAAAAGATAGACCAAGGGGAGACTGAGGAGGAAAAAGAGAAAAAAATCAATGACAATCCAACTGAGGTGGAACTAAGCTTGACAGTGCTGCTCCTTTCTGTGCTTCGCACTCGTTTTGTTTTTCCTGGAGCGATAAAAGTGTTTGACTGTCTGGGTGTTTATTTCACATGAACTCACCACATTAACCTCAAACACTCCCAAGGATTTTAGTTTCTTTATTCATTCTTTTTGTTTCATCCCTCTTCCCTCTGCTTCTGTTCTCTGCTCAGTCTCCTTCTCCAGCCTCTCGTTAGCTCTCTCACTCTCCTCTCTCTCTGCTTTCATCCCTCTTATGTTCCAAGCTGCATCCCTGTACAGTATGTGTCAGTTTTATCCACCACTAATATAACAGATATAAATCACATCCGGGTATCAAGATTTATACATTTATTTTTTCCACAACACACACACACAATCACAAGAAATTCACAAGGAAATGTAAGTTTTAGCCCCTTCACGCCATGAACATAGATACAGTTATTTCACATTCCAGTCGAGTACAATATAGTCTAAATTAAACAGAATTTATATACAAATCCACTTTACACTTATTCATGTAGACAGTCATAAAGCATGTACAAAATGTACAATGTTGGAATAAGCTCCATGTAATTTATTTATTATGGAGTCCAGAGGATGAGTTAAGACATCTGACAGTCAGAGGCAAGAAGCTGCTCTGTGGTCTAAATGTAGCCGATACATCTGCCCTGTACTGTGCAATACTGTCCTATGTGTATCTATGACTATACTATCTTGTGCCAGTCGCCCATGGTTTTGCTTGTCAGTACATGTAATGTTGACAAGTAAAACAAGAAAAGAGCTTTAGAAATACAATTTATATTATATATTAAATTCTAACATTATTTTCTACAGGTTTATTTCTCATTTAAGTTCAATAGTAGGGCTCAGTTCTTCCCTACTAAACTCTGAAAAACAACTTCTTTACAAAAGAACTGTCAGTCTACACATGAGAACACCTTCTCCAAAGGTTTGGGAGCACATTACTGTTTAAAACATGATCATATGCAGCTGAATGGCTTTTATAGGAGCTAAGAGGCTCAGCTAAAAACCCTAAATAAGCAGACCGAAGTTCAAAGTTTTGGGAAGTTTGTGACAAAAAATATCTATGCTCAAATGTGCAAGAAATGTGAACTTATTTTTAGAAGTCTAAATTAGACTTTATATTGTCTGAGATAAGAAATTTATTGGATGTGATTATCCTGACAAGTTATTCTGACACGTTCTTATTAAAGATCTGCCAAATTTCACCTTTAAATACTCAGTGAACAAGAGAATTCTTTACAGAATAATATACTGTCTCAGAGAATGCAGTCTGTACTCTGAAGGATGGTGCTGTAGATTTCTTTAATGCACTTTTGAAGTGTCATCACCTCCCTGTTCTCTCAGCTCTTACTTTCATCAGTTGTCATAACAAATCTCTACAGAGACACTGTCAGGCCTATAAACAATACATTAATGATTTCAGACACTCAGGAATTCTTTTGACAAAGCGATGCTTGCAATGAGTCTTTTTTCAGTCTTTAAGATTAGATTTAATGATGTGAGTGTTCACATTGTGGATAAAATAAACAAATCTGTTCAAGGTGAACTTGCAGCACTCTATTCTGTGAAAAAGGAGAAGAATAATTTCTGAGGTATAAAGCAAAGGAAAGTTACATTCCGTATAAAGTAGTATTCAATAGTCTAATCTCTTTTTTAACAATAAAAGACAAATTCTTTATTCAGCTGATTGTTTGCTGATCTATCTGTGAAGCACTATAAGTGGGAGCATTACAATATTTCCACCAACAACTATGGCAAAGTTCCATCATATCAAGGAGTCTGAGTCACTTGTTTGTACATAGTTGTACTTGTGCAGAGAATGAATTGCATCACACAATATGACAAAGAAGTTCATAGGCCCTCTCCCCTAAAAAGCTGCAGTCAAAATTTGCAAACATCATATTAGTTTTTAGAACATCCATTTTCATCTTTTTGTATTTGTCTATCTTAATTATTTAAACGTACTTTTAATAATACTCCTATGCATTGGTGAATAATTTATTTTACATTTACTGAGACAGACCAAACACAAGGTGTGATCACACATGCATAAGTGCAGGTAAATGACCAACGCCTGGTAATCCTGTCTTGTTTACACGCAGAACGTGAAATTACAGCCAAGTGGGGTCAGTGACATGCTTGTTTGCATCTTCAATGGTAATAACCTAAGCTGAACTCCACGTAAAGCAAGAATGCAAATTTGCTTTGCAATAAGAGAGTTCATGTTTTATCCTCCTTCACTTGCACAGAATATAAGTGAATGGGGGACAGGTATTGTCCCACTGTTAATTTTGCATGTGCAACCACACCAATAGTAAGTTCGCTCATGTCATCAAAAGCAACAAGGTCAGCCCTTCTCTCAATTCCTAACCTAAAGGTGCTACTTTGCACCTTTGTGAATAGTTCCATTTAGGACCCCCAGGTGTAAGATAAGACCACACCTCCACGGGGCCCCTGATGTACGGAAAATGATCAGTACTCATTATATGTATCACCACTTTAACTTTAGGCCTACATTGGAAATACTACTCTGAAATGTTGGACAGAAATCCAGTTTGAACTGAAAATTTTAGAGATCCCTATTCTTGGTATAGAAATGAAAACCTAATCTGTGCAATAAATTTTTAAGAGCAATTATATTACCTGATCTTAAACAGACTCTCGTGGCTCTCCTTAAGCAGAGAAAATACCCTTGTGAACATAGCCAGAGGCCACAATTTACAAAGGCAGACATAGACAAGCTAAAACACCGGAAAAGAATCTCATGCAGTTTTGAATGAAAGTCTTGAGAAAAATTACAATGGCATTTTTTTATTTGTTTTAGGATGGCTTTATGTGCTCCCTCACTCATATTTGGAGTTGATGAGGTATCATTTAGAACTGCTTTTGGTCCCACAAGGAATATTTCTGTCACATAAATGATTCTCAGACTAGCATCTATGTAACAATGTACAATAATGCTGATCTCTGGTCCATTAGAAGGCACTCCAGACACTCCACATTATTGCCTATATACAAGGCTGCAAAGCTGACTGTGACCATTAGGGATATGGAACTATAACACAGACAGAAAAAAAACCCTTCTATGTAAATTAAGCTCAGTGGTTAGCTAAAGGACAGCAGAGGTACAGCTGGCATGGATGGTAAAATCAGTACAAAGGCTTGAACTGAAGTGCTCAGAGTCAGTGGTTGATGCTTTTGCAATTTTATGTCATTGCAAGATAAGGACATGAATTCATTGTATGCTTTGCAAGAAGAGTGTCCACTAAATGTATTGTTCATGTTAGAAAGATGACGGCTGTATGTAGAAGTAAACATTCCTAAACAAGGGAAAAACCCTGAGTGTGAGTGGTGTATCTTCTTTGGTGCAAGGCTATTGTCACTGTCCATCTTGCTCAAGAGGTCCTTCACTGCTAATGTGTATCAGAAAGGCTAACACTGACTGAACGTTCTGTGTGTGAGAAAGGGCGAGACCGAGTAAAAAGAGAGCGGGGGGGTGAAGAGAGAAGAAAAAGTGTTTCTACCGACATTTTGTGCTATCAGTTGTCACTTTCGATGTATTGAATGAGTTGTTGTTTTCTTTGTTTCAGACTCAGTGAAGAATCGCATTAGCATTACAAAAACTGTTTTGCATTTGTTGTGAAAAATGTTATTTTGATTGAAGGTGATTCAGTTGTGCTGTTTAAATAGGAGGACTGTGCTGGAAGCAAAGCAAGTTGTCTAAAAAGTATTTACAAACAGCAGTGTTTTTTTTTTTAGCATGTCTGTTTCCCTTCTAGACACACATTCTGTACATATCATAATCTTCTACTAGTGCACAGTTTAAACAGTTTCATCAGGAGTCAAAGCACAGGGTTAGCCTGAGTGAGGTGAGTTTTCGGTCAGGTATCACATCAGAGCCTGTTACAAACCTGCTGGTCCACCTTCTCAGTGTTACTTTGTCTCTCTTACACATGAAAACAGCAAGCAGTCAAAAATAGGCAACATCTGACCAGACTTTCTAACTTACGCTTGCTGACGAACATTACAGGTGACAGTTTGATTAGCTAGAGCTACTTGTTTAGGTTTAGGTATAGCTAATGGTTTGAGTTAAAATAGCAACGTCCTTAAAACAGTCAAAATTTACTATTGACCTCACACAGGAATTCTGCAACAGATTCCTGTGTATGACCCATCACTTGACCCCCACCTTGTCCCCTACATGGGCTTTCTTGCTCTTAATTCTAATTCTAATTTGCCCTTGTTACTGTTGCCCTCTTCTGGTACTTGATCCTCTTACTTGCTCGTACCTCACAAAACTTTGCTGCACTGCAAGCCTATTAGAATGAATGTTCAGCTTACATTGGTTAGTCACCAGAAACATTATGAGAAATGAATGTTTAAGTTGCTTGTTGTGAATAGGCAAATTTTATGTCGTATATGTGAGCCAAATCTAATCAAAGGGTCCTACAACATCACATGCATTCATCTTTTTGTGAACTTCTGCCCCCACGTGGCCTTGACCATAACATCTCCTCCGTAGAGAAACCTTAAATGATGATAAGTGCACATCCAAGATTGCACAGGGAGATGCAGAGCGGTAACCTAAACATGCAACGTCAAAATATAGTGTGCAGTATAGAATAAATAGAATTAGAGTGAAAATAAGAATCAGGAAAAACTACCATACAAAAATTCAGAACTATATGCATCATTATTAAATGAAATGCTATTTATCTTGGCCTGGTTGTGCACATATTCACTTTACATGTAAATGATACAAATGTCAAAATTGCAAGGCAAAGTAAAGAATCACATAAGAATCGTTTAAGAGGATCACTTAAGAGCAAAATGCAAATATGTGAGGTGGTGCAAAGAATGATGTCAAGGAGAAAAACTTGAACTTGGTGTGTCTTTGTTTGATTTGTGGCGATGGAGGCGTTTGCCATAAAAAGGCAAGTGTATCATTCAAGTAGATACCAAGGCAACAAAAGATGAGGGTGAAGTAATTTATTGCAGACAGCACACAATGCAAGAGCCGTTATGAAAAAAGATGGAGCCAAAACACAGTGTGGTCACCTCAAAGCTGCTTGGCTGTGGAGGAACATTTCTTGGAGAACTCTTAGCCTACAACTGCCAAAGATTTCTCTCAGAAGATTAAAGTCAGCCAACCACAGTCACAGGCAAGACTCACACTTTCACACATATATACAGATATATTAGAATCTCCAGTCTACTAAAGCTGCATGTTTTCTGACTATAGCAGCACCTTGTGGCACCCAGAGTAAGCCCTGTGACATGCACACTTCAGACTGAAAAGGCAACCCAGCACAGCACCTACTTGTAAAACATTTAACACTCTATTCATTCATTAAATATCACTCAACAATGCTGAACTGATAGAAACCCTGAGAAATCATGTACATGGTAACCTCTAAACCTGTGTGGGTGCAGCCCTCAGGCATGAACATGTGCACTCGCGTTGCTTCCATAACCTCTCATTAGTGTAAACTTTTTTCTTTCACAGCATACACGTACCGTCACCGGACTTTTGTGATGTTTTTAAAATTAACCATTTTCACAGCCAGTTTGATCATCCTTCAAATCATCGATTTGATAAAAAGTATTTTTGTCAAGTTCTGATCATTAAAATACCCAGCAAGAGAAAAGACAGGAAGAACAAAAAAGAGCGAGCCGAAGATCAAGGTACAGAGAGGGTCTGTACTGTGAAAGATGAAGTGAGGGGTAGATAAGCGCTACAAAGGGCTCTAAGTACAAAGTGAATGGAACTCTGGTATCTTTGATCCTGGCTATCTCTCTTTGTTTTAAGGCTTTAGCTCTCCAAAAAACCCCTTCATCCTGGCCCTGTGAAGTACAGAACAGAGTGCTTGATTTGGCCTGCTGCTTAGCACCCATATCCATGGCTAATGGCACTGTATTATAATACTGCAGGAGAGGAGACCGCAGGTTGATTCTGTGTAGTGTTCTTGTGTGTGGTGTGTGTGCTTGCATTTAATAGTTTTTTTTTTATGTAACTATGTTATATAGATGGATATATAAATGGTTAAATTATTTTTTTGTATTGGCAGCATGCAGTGTCACCCTGTCAGATTTTAATATGATTACAGTGTCATTCTCACAGCCTCTGTGTTGTTTGTATGAAATGAGACAATCCCTGTGAAATCTGGGGGTGAATTCCAGTTTTCCCCTTTTTTTCCACCATGAATTTGAATTTTGAGATGTGTATGCATGGAACAAACTCACAAGTAGTATTGTAAACCTGCAATAAATGATGTTTTTTTGGTCAGCAGAAACAAGCTTTAAATGCAACATTTTAGGTGATGTGTCCAACCCAGCAAGTTATTTCAGTTATAGTTTCTACCAGCTCATAGAAAAAACTTCTGACTCCTTTGTCCAGAAGACTGCTGCAGTGTCCAAGGAGTGGTTCTTTGCAATGCTCTGCAGAGAATATACAACAAGTCTGTCTCTTATGGAAATCCCATCAAGCTTCATGGAGCAGATAAAGCCAGACAGGAGGTTGGACCTCAGAAATCCAATCGATCAATCATTTTAAAATAAAACACCATGTACATGACTTTCTAATCAGTGCACATCACTTAACGGACAAAAGAAATCATGTAACCACATCACCAATTTACCCAAGTCAGAAGCACAAAAATCACTTAAAAATACTCAGCAAGTTCTGAGCAAGTCAACAAGTAAAGTATTACATCTTGAAACGATCACAGTGGGCTTTGAAGCCATATGGAGGAAAGAGCAGCACTGTGTGAGAGAAACGTTACAGAGCCATGCTCAAGATTCAAGGTGTTACTGAGTCTTTCTGATGGTTGGTGGCAAATAGCGTTCAGTGGGTTCTAAGTGCCTTTTCTCTGAAAACAGCTGCCTACTTCTTTTGAAAGAGAAGGTATAAGAGTGGTAAGGTGGACATAAACAGTGAAGCTGTGGTCTGCACAGCTGAACAATGAGCTGAAACTCATTGTAAAGTTCTGTAAAGCTGAGAGGAGCTGCAGGTGATATTTCTATAGAGGTTCATCACTACGGATGGCATCTTTCCCATCTTTGCATTCTTTTCACACTGTTATTATTAACATAGAACTTAAATTATCATTGAAATATCAATTATAACTGCTTTTAATATCAACATGTTAGTGTTGATGCATTTTTTTTTATATTTCCTGGGTTTTCTATGTTATTCAGTTCTCTTGAACATTCACAGAAATATACAAGCACACAGAGACTTTTCACCGTTAGAGAGGAAAAAACATCCTCTTAATTTATAAGCAGTAATTTTAAAAAAGTGGTGTCCAAAGTCCTGTCTGCAGCCTGTGCTGTATTTAGCCAAATCACCACCATGCTGGTGGATGTTCATCTTTCTTCTGTAACTCAGAAATCTTTCGCAATCATTTCTTGAACAGTTCTTTTGTCAGTCTTTCTGCAGGAGTGAAACATGTTCCTGGGGTTTAACACCACTTTTGACAGGATAAATGAATATCTACTGAAGCACTTAGTAGTTGAAA
Organism: Ctenochaetus hawaiiensis; assembly: GCA_029783645.1. Taxonomy (NCBI): domain Eukaryota; kingdom Metazoa; phylum Chordata; class Actinopteri; order Acanthuriformes; family Acanthuridae; genus Ctenochaetus; species Ctenochaetus hawaiiensis. The sequence continues at coordinate 2,357,145 of JAPZDY010000021.1, forward strand.
TCTTTATAAATCTGATAACTCTAAGATGAATTTAACAGCCAAAAAAGCCTTTTTAAAGTACGTTGTAAACTTGCTCTCCTCTATATCCATGACAACCACTTACACTCATTCATCCATTTTTAGCTGTTATTTTTACTGTTCAGCTGTTAATGCAGCCTTGTCTTAACTATCCACAGCTGCCACACTCACCCATGGACTCATCTCATTCTTTCATTTGATGATATTTAACATGTGACAGCCTGATGTTTGTGGGAAACTGAGTTCATAAAAGACGACTAGAAGCTAAAAATTAAATGGCAACAATATTGCATTCAGCTTTAGTAATTACAAGCACAGACCCAGGAAGGGCTTGCCACCCATCTTCTAACCATATTTGTTTTCTTCATCATGGTCCTTATTTTAAGCCACTCATCACTACAAGTATTTGCAGAGAAACAGCCTGACCACTTAGACTGACAGCTGCAGAAATCTCTTTGGGTCAATAGCACTTGAAGCCATTTTTGAGACTGAACCACAGATGTAACCATGTGTTTGATTTTCATTCTTCTGTAGGCGGCAAGGCTCCTTTTTGAGTAACGCTGCACATATTCAGTTTGACATTCACAACAGGGGCATATTTTTAGGCAGCTGTTGCACTCAATAATTCACATATTTATTCAGAGGCAGAACACAAAAAAATGCTTCATGAAACTTTCTGCTTGCGCTGTGATGGAGCACGTAAATATGTGAATTATTAAGTAAAACTTCTCTTTCCCATATGTGCCCACACTGCAGCTGCCATATTGACTGATTGTAGGATAGGTTAGGATAGGTGCATCCCACTTTCTGGCTACTTTTCCTGGCTGTGGCATTAAACTATTTGCTCTAATGTTTAAGTGTTTTCTTTCAGTAACCTGAGAGCCACACAAGCAGCTATAGTATACAACAACCTTACATTTTTCCAAATCACACATCATGTATTTGAAATCGGGTGACATCTAAATATTCTACACATTCTTTTCTTCTTCTTCTTCTTCTTCTTCTTCTTCTTCTTATTATTATTATTATTATAATTATTATTATTGTTATTGTTATTGTTATTATTATATTATGTTCAACACGATCTATATCTTTTCCAAAGGAAGTATTAGTAGTTACTAGGGATGAACCGATACCGATACCAGTATCGGGCATCGGGCCGATACTGCCTTCAAATACTCTTACTCGTGGTCGTAAAACTGCTCCGATACTCTGATGCCGATACCACTTTACGGCGTGACGTCAAATTCTCGTCAGCGGCAAGCGGAGGATGAGGCATGTCGTCGGCTGTCTGGACATATTTCAGCATTGATGAGGAGGACAAA
>JAPZDY010000021.1:2390085-2401105 GCA_029783645.1 Ctenochaetus hawaiiensis
GGTTGAATTTAACATTTATATAGTGATTTACAGGAGAAATCAAAAAATCGAGATATATATCGTGTATCGCGATATAGTATAAAAATATCGAGATATTGGTTTTAGGCCATATCGTGCAGCCCTACTTGAGCCAAAGAGCTTCTTTAGCCTGTCTCACTGAGAATCACACTAATGATACACCAGAGCACTTAAATGTTTAAATAAGGAAATAGATCGTTTCTTACAAAGTTGGATTATGTACGTACACTTAGTCAGGTTGCCCAATGATGCTGTCATTAAACATCTCCACCAAGTGTATCTTAGGCAATGTTGATAACTTCTGTGGGCCAGAACCCATGACTACTACTCCTTTCTATTGTTGCGGCTATTTAACCAAAGTTAGCAAAAGAAAAGATCTTCCTAAAATCTTTATCATAAAAGCAAATGATATCACAGATATATTAATGGATAAAAGAAATAAAATAAAAGATAAAGATTGTCTCAAATGCAATTAGGTACACTTGCATTTTCCATCTCATGCTCCTCTTCCTTTGGTTGTCACTTCTAATGAATCCTTATCCTTATCCTATGAGATATTTTGATTGCTACAAAAACTCAGACTGACAGGTGGTAAAATGTTCTGTGCTGTTATCATGCCAAATGTTTTTTCCTATGTCACCATTTTAAAAGCTTAACATAAACTACTACCTCATCACATGCTGTAGGTTGGGCAGTAAGCTGGCAGGATGGTTTGAATGTTCTCAACAAATTGGCCTAATAGCACTGTTCAATATTTTTAATCCATGCTAGCAGTGTAATGGGGATAGGTGACCCTTGTTCTGTGATGGTTTGTCCATCCCTGGGGTTCAGACTGAAATATCTCAAAAACCATTGATCTAATTGCATTGCTTTGGTGATCCATTAACTTTCCATCTAGTACCATAATCAGGTCAAAGCTGTACATTTTCCAACACTTAAGTTAATGACTTAATACTTGCAAAACTAATGACATTCCCATAAGCCTTCTATATATCTTCAGCCAAGTAGCATGAGCTTAGTCAAAATAAGCTAATGTAAGGTTGCTGGAAAGACTAAATAAGATATTATTATAGTAAACATCAACCTTCTTAACATTGTCACATTAGCATTGTCATCATGGTCATGTAAGTGTTTAATCCAAAACACCACTGTGCTGTAATACAGACTCACAGAGCTGATAACAAGGCAGTCATGCATTTTATGTCCAGCTCAGGGGCCAGACATTCACCAGTGATTTTAGCAGTGATTTTATATATTGCATCTTTATATTCTTTAGTTCATTTAAGTTTAGCTGTGGTAGCCATTCAGTTGCTCATGCTAACTACCCAGGTGTTACAAACATTCATGCAAACTGGAAATGGAAAAACCTCCTCTTGGTACCACATGATTTCTCATACTGAGGATTTGCTGTATCAAACTCACTTTTTTTGAAAAAAACAATAAGATAGATATTGAATTAACAAAGGTTAATATTACAGATAAAAAGTAGACTAAATAGGTAATGCCCCAACAAAATCCTGATCATACTTGATCCTAGAGAGAGGGGGTGAGGGTTGGGGTTGGGTGGAGGGGGGTGGGGGGTTGTGTGGGAGTAAGAAAGAGATAGAGGGAGAGCAAGAGACTTCTCTCTCTCTCTCTTGATCAGACTTTTGCAACCTTTAAGTAGTTTATTAAGGGCTTAAGCTTCAGCAAAATTTTGAGGCTGATGGCAGACATGTACGAGTGTGAAAATACCACTTTATCATTTAGAAGCCACTCATGTGTACTGCAATGTTTGTTTATGCATTCGAGCACAACTTGAAAAAAGAAACTGAATGCCACCACCTCTCTCGTTCCTATTGTACTTTTCCATGCTGCATCTATTCATGTGCTGTCGTTACATAACTTAACTACATAGTTTATGGTTTATTCATAAGGCCTATTTTGGCCCAGAGAACTGGGCGTCCTGAATCAGAGGAGAATCTCTCCATCTTTCTTCAGGCCTCGGGGGAAAACAGGCAGGCAGGGGAATGATATCGCAGACTTGAACAGAATTACCACTTCACTGAAAGAGAAGGAGGAAATGATCTCTGTCACCTGCTCTGCTTCTGCCATCTACCCATCTGACCATCATCATTTCATTTTCCCGCCTGCTTTTTCTGTGTACATGCGCCTGTGGGAATGTGTGTTGATGTGTGTGTGCTGCTTTGAATGTTATGCTGCCACTTTTAGATGTCTACATGCATGCATTTATGCAGACCGGCACTGCAAATGATGCTACCAATATGAATACGACAGGAGTTGGCTGAGAGGCTGTGTCAGTTTGTGCGTCACTGAGAATACACTATAGCTTCTCTGTGTATGTATGAGGGAGAGAGAGAGAAAAGCTAAGATACCTAGCATGTCACAGGAGAGCCCTCTGCTGTTTGAAGTACCAACATCTAGATATGCTCTCTATTCCAGTTTCCAGTTGTGTTTTCAGCTATACAGTGTGTCTGTTAATCAATTTTTTAAAACAGTTTTTCTCTGTCATTTCTGTTTCATACAAAGAACATTATCATATAATATGAAAAACACATGTTCCCCTTCTTCTTGATCCTGTCAGAATATACAAATTTACCAGAAATCTGGAACTTCTTTGCTTTGAGCAATGTAAGAACATAAAAGCAAAAGTACCAAATTATTCCACATCAAGAGCAAAGCAAAGTTAAACTTTGGACTGAACTGACCATATGGGATCATAGCACCCTAAAACAATCAGACCATGTTGAGTACAAATTCAAAAAAAATTGCTTGAGATTAAATTTTAAACTTGTAAGTTTTTAAACTATTGTAAGAGGATATAAGAGGAAACAAAAAAAGCAAATGCAGCATAAAGTCAGGAAAGAGGATAGAAAGTTCAAAGTGGAGAGGGAGGAAGTGGCACCGGGAGCACATATAAACACAAAGATCATGGGTACAGACCAACTGAGTGGGTGATTTTTATTAAAAGGTCAGCATATTAAAAATGTTTATAAGAACAAGTTCCTATCCAACAAATGTTAAAGTGACATTTCAGAGTTGCATCCTGCTTTTCTTGTCTTATAGTATTCTGAAGTTGATACTGACTAGCAGACCAAGAAGAAATAAGGCTTCCAGGCTTATGTCTGGTACTTGATTAATTTGATTTTATGTTAACAGCTTAGTAGTCAACTTTATCCCAACTTTAGAATCATCCTGAAGGTGTCTTTTTTAAGAGCTTACATTACTTTTACCTTAATATGCCTGAGCAGTTCAGTCAAGCCCTTCTCAGTGTCCCAAAGAAGGACTTAAAGAATTGTGAAGACAAGTTTGTAGCCAAAACATGTTCTGTTGTCATCCACAAGAACTGTTTCAATTGTGCTTTGCAGAGAGAGTAATAACACTTGATCCTCTTCTATAAAGACTTTGAGACCCAAAACGCAATCTAAAGATTTAAGGCTTGGCCACACCAGCTTTTGAAATAGCAAATAATGCATTGGATAGAGCCAAGATAGTTTATTTTCTGTGTTGCACAATCCACTTTTATTTAATCTTCTCTCTTAAAACATTGAACAGCTCCACAAAAGAGGAATGGTTTGCAGACAGTTCTTTGACAAGAGTCAATGATACAAATACTACATCTTTTAAATAAACTGTTTGAACTTATTGTTCAGTCTGCAACTAAGCTAACTGACTGTTAGCAGGCTATTGGCTTGAGTGATTACTCAATGAAATTATAAAAAATCTTGAGAGCAATGCTACTTATCATTTCTGTCATTTTTCATGTTTATGACCCTGTCTCACTGGCAAATGCCAGGGCTAATTAAGCTGAGGTGAGAGCAGTACTTTTTGGAAGTTTGTGCATTATGGATAATCCTGGGATCCTGTGCTAACAACACAGGAGTGTGCTTGTCATGCTGTACTTGACTCAGTTTTCATTGTCTGAGATTAGCTAAGATATTACACATACATAAACACAAATGGAAGCTGTACTTCAGCATTAGCTTACTGATTTTTGCTGTTTTCTTCCTGGGCGCTGTTATTAGCAGTAGTTGCAATAAACAGGCAAATTACAGTTATTTATCTTCTTGAATCAGATAAGTTGTTTCTTAAAATTGTGAAAACAAAGTAAGGGCTGAACAGTTTTAATAACAATTGATTGCAGCCATGCTAGTTTAATAAAAACTGTTAATGCAAGTTCAAGTGCAGGCTACACCAGGTATTATTTGTTATTATGAGAGCTCAGCTTGGTCAACCCAGTCTGCTTAGTCAAACAGATTCATACAAAATATAATTAGGCACATAATTTCATACAAACAGCATTAAATCAATTTACAAATGTACAGTTAATGATGAAACATTGCACCAAAGCCTTTTCATCATGTTTGCGGTGTAGTTGTCACATCAGTATCCTTTTCAGGGTGTAGAGTTCTCTATGTAACATCTGCAGGAAATTGTAAGACAGTACGTGAGGGCAGAAACATACAGAATTATTCTTCAGTGTCACTGAGGTGTGTGACTGTCTATAAATTGTGAAATTTTATAACATTTCCATTAAAATATTTTTTTAAGACTTATTTTCTCTATACTTTACATTGGATATGTTTACTGTCAGTTTGGCCTATCTGTAAAAGTCAAAGCGCACCACTGAATAAACATTGTCTTAAAAATCTTAGGGTGAATGTGTGCATGTGGTTAACTCACTGCCTACCAGATCACTTTCTTGCCTCCTGTGTTCAGCTCTGTCTGACCCTGAAAATCCAGCTGAGCCTGCTGGTATCTTCCTCATCTTGTAGGCTATATTGTAGGTTTAGCTAACTATGTTGCTTTAGATGGACTCTGATTTGTGTCAGAGTGGAGTAGGGTTGCACAGTGACATGGAGGTTTGTAGTCCTTAATATAATACATTGCAACAAAGAATTAAAAGAGCAGTATATACAGTTATTTATCTACAGTGTGTTGTGTGAATGTACATCAACCAGACCTTCCCAAAAACTGAATTTTATCTGATTTTAAAGTACTTTTTACAATATGTTTTTTTTTTTTTTTAAATGTGGTCATTTTAGCAATGTCTTTGAACTGCATAGAGCACACTGCATAAATTTGGATATTCAGTTAACAGTGACATAAGTTTTGGAGACCCTTAAAGAGATATGACCCTACTTACCTCCCCATCCAGCTGCACAAGCTATGTCCATCTCAGTGAGAAGGTCACTGAATTGGAGCAAAGAATTTCCAATCTTCCAATCTTCCAAAATCCAAGAGGCTGAGAGCCACCTGGGAGCCATAATCTCTGGTCGGACACAGGCCACCGCCACCCGTGCAGAAGAACTGGGTGTCACAGTTCCCTTTCCTGCTCACACTGGAACTGATTCAGACTTTATGTCTACTCTGCCAGCTGTTATCGTTCCTGCCTCTGTTTGTGCTTAAGCTTCAGTGGCTGCTCTTGAGTTCCTCTTGCACAAGGACTAAAACAAAAGCAAGAGTCAGCTTACCTTCATCAGATCAAGAACCACAACATCAGCTCTGGGTTGTCGTTGGAAACTGTAAAAAATGGGAGACAAATCCTTCCTTTTATGTTTCATACAATAACAACCCATGAGGTCAAGCTGATAATGGATATGCAATCCTCTGTTTACATGAATTTTTGCCCCTGGCTTGTAACCTGCAGTCACTTCTATCTCCTGGAAATAAAACCTAGTTTTGGTGTCTAGTGGATTTAACCAAAAGTCTGCCTCATGAAGTGAATGAAGTTAAATAATCTACGCCTGCAAGAGCGGTTGATGCCCAGTGATGTGGGACTTGGTGATCAGAGACAGGCTCCATCTCACCACCATCATGCCAAGCTACTTACCCCAGAAGTTCCTGTTAGCATCTCAAGCCTCCGCCTGCCGCACCGACTCTTTTGCCAACCCCTCTAGCAATGTTTTTAACTGTTGACTCAAAAGTTAGAAATGCGAAAAAAAATCCACAGTCCAAAAAAATCTCATTCTCTCATTTTACCACATGCTACTGTATATGACAATGCAGATGAACTCTGAGAAATTTGAAAGCCTATCAGCCTATAAAGGTTGCCACCATTCATGTTGGTACAGATAACATTCAAAAACAGCAGTACAAAATAGTTGAAATGAGACCTTATTCAATTTCTGAACATCCTCAAACTTTCCCAGAGTAGATTCCAACCTAACACCCACTCTCAATAGAGGACCTGGACATATTAGCATTATGCTCTGCCTCAACACCTGGCTTTTATCTGAATGCAACTCAAGTGAAAAGCACCTTATTGGCAACTTTAATCTATTTTAAGAACATAGTCATCTTTTTGTTGCCATCACAATATGCCCACCCATCAGTCCAGTGCTGACCATAACCTCAGTGACTGGTGCTCCCCTGGTCCTCTTCTCTACCACAACTGTTCCACAGTGTTCACAGATGCACCTTCTACTGGACTAGGGGAGCATCAGCTGTCATCTCTAAGATTCTTGTCGGGATTATTAAAAGGCTGTTACAGAAAAATACCCATCTTCACAGAGTTTGGGAGAACCCTGGGAGCCTTCATATGCTGGGCCATGTACGCTGGACGGTAAGTGACCTGCCTCAAACAGGATAGCTCCAGCAAATCCTTGGCTAGTAGCAAACAGCACACATATCCTGAGAGCATTTTTAAGTTCTCATGGATTGGATTATTTTTATTATGTTTATTTATTATGCGTGACTGAATCCTGCCTGACAGTTAGTTAAACTCTTTTTTACAATTTTTACTACCAAATTGTACATACTTTACCTCCGAAAGGACATCTGGACAGCTATGTTTTTTTAGTATAATCTTTAATATCTCAGTATTTTTGATGGAGTTCATTACAGACAATTCATATTCTGCTGTGAATAAAATATAATTAGTTGTATAACGTGTGTATTTATGTTACACAGTCACACCTTTAATTGAGAAAAAAGTGTTTGGTAGAGATGTGATACAGCTCTCCCATGAAAACCCCTGAGTACTCAGTTACAGTTACTTTGAGCAACTACACATGTAGGCTAACCGGGAAGTGCTGGTATCCTGAAATGTAGATTTTTTTATATAAATGTATCATATTTTTGCAGTTCATTACGCTATGTTACCATTTAACTATACTACCACCTACTTGCATTTATCTCACCATGGCCAAATGTCTTATTCCACCATGTTAAAAGTGAAAAATAACTTGTGTAAAACCCCCTTTATTCACATCTTCTCCAATATCAAATGCTTTGGTCCATGCTAAACTCTTATGCCAAGTTTCATGAAACTAATTCTGCTGACAAACATTCATACAGAACCGAAAACTTAACATCCTCTTTCCTGTCCTTCCTCCATGCCTTGCCTGTGAATTCACAGAGATAATGCAATCACTGAACGGTGTTTCAACCCCAAAATGTAAGTTAGACAGTTGGAACTGACTTTATTATTATAATCTCAAATGTCAGGTCAGGTGAGGGGATAAGGAGAGAGAAGGTCATGACAGGAGAGGGGGACAAGAAAAGAGGAAACATGAGAGGAGATGTTCCTGCTAGTTTGTTCTATCTTCCACTCCACTCCAACTGTCATATTTCTTTAGTTTGGATTGTCTTTTACTTTCTGTTATGTCACAGCCTCTTTTCTGCCTTTCTTCCTCCATCATTATCTCTAGCCATTGCTCCCTCTTTTCTTTCACTGCCTTTTTCTCTCTCTCCGCTGCCTTGGAAAGAGACGATCTAGAAATAAGGCCATAAATAAGAAATCAACGGCCTTTTCTGTCCCACCACATTACAGGCTTTTGATGTATGCTTTCTGCAGTAGTATTACTCACCGGCCTCAAATCAATGCTCTAATCTTTCCTCCTGCCAGATTGATTTCAGTGGCAGTGACAACAGCGCACAGAGGTGCTGAACACATCCGTACACACTGGGCCATTTTCCAAACTCTCGCACAGACGTATTATATAGGGACAGCTGCTTACGTAGATTAAGTAAGATGCCACATTTTGGTTTGAATGCATGGTAAACCTCATTTTCAGTTTTGGCGCGTTTTTAAAACTCTTCAACCTGAGTGGTCCATTCTTAAAAACCGTGATTCTTTAAACAATAAAAAAAAATGTTTTTTGCTGCTCATAACTCGCTTGCATTTTCGCTCTGCAGTGATACTTGTTGGCAAATGCCATTAAATTTGCAGAATCACTCAGACAAGGATTTCAGCATTTGTAGCTCTGTATAAAATGGCAAATGGAAAGCATAGTTGTAGCACTTTTGTAGTTTTTCAACCACTCACAGCAATTTATAACAAAATTCTGCATTCAGCAATTCACACACACATTTACACAGTAGTGGTATGGTCCTCGAAGTGCAAAGCAGCTAAATGGAGACACGTAAAAATGCTCACCCACGCACTGATTGAACAGCCATCAGGAGCTGTTGGGGGTTTAGTATCTTGCCCAAGGACACTTTGACCTGCAGGTAGTAGGACTCAGTGATTGAACCACCAGTACTTTAATAATTGGACAGTTTGTTGCTTTGGCAATTGGCATCAAATTCGGATTTTACTGACATAATGGATCCTAATCAGCACAAACACTGCTTGAAATATGATGATTTTGTCTGCCAATTTAACCTTTTGTGCCCTCTTGTTGGTTTTGGGAACATATCTGCTAGCTACCTTTCACTGCACATAAAGAGGTTAATTTAAGTGGGAGGAGTTGAGATTGGTTAGAAAAATCACTTTGACTTTTTGTGATCTTCATTGGTGTTAAAATAAATACATTTAACCACACAATTGACATAAGAACTGCTGGTGCTGTCACCTTCAACATGGCTTCAGTTTTTTACAGTAGGATTTTACAATTTACATAATGTATTGTGTGTCTGTGAATGTGAGGGGGTGGAGTTGGCTCTGTGGCTGTTTCCTCAGTTGACCCTGTAGTGAGGATGCTGGCAGTCTGCCTCTCACTCTCAGTCCAGTTTTAGTCGGGCTGACCTCCAACACATCCAACCTGCGAATGCCTAGAGAGCCTATGTTTGTGTTTGGATGTTTGTGTCTGGTTGTGTATATGTGTCCATGCACATGTGTATGTGTGTGTATATGTGTGATTTGTGCTCCTAAAGGAATGAACAAGGTACAGAGGTTATGATCCAAAAGTCTGCTTAACTGGAGACAGACTCAAGCCTCACTGAGCAGAAATGAACCAGGTCAGCTGGAACACACACACACAAACAAAAAGATAGGCGCACTGCATATTGACCTTTATATACTCAAGGAATGGTGCATAAGATCATTGAGGGGGAGGGGTTTGTTTAATTGTCTTTTGCGGGCTTGAGGGTTTGGATCATGACATGGAGTACGATATAAGGACAACTGAAATTAAAATTGGAGGAAATAGTCTTTGTTCTAGTTTCCTACACCAAATAAAAGTGCAAAATATGAAGATACAGAGCTTCTTCTTTTTCAAAGTGTCATTGAAGCTTAATTCATTAATTTTGTGTCCTTGGCTGATAAAAGTGGCTCCAATTAAAGTGTGGCGCAGAGAAATTCAGTTGCAAATGGTGTGTTTCCTGTGACACAGTCTTGCTGTGGAACAGGAGGATCGATACATCAATTATTCCTGCTGTGATTATATACAGAGCATCAGGTTTGAAAACTGAGCTGCAGTTCAATCAAAATCCAGTCAAAGTCGGGCCAAGTAGTCTACCTGCTGAGAGATGCTGCATCGCTGACACTGTTTGCATTAAGATGACAGACATTTCAGTGTGAGAGCAGAGCCAGACAGACACTCTCTGTGACTTGGAGGATGCTCCTCAGAATGGGGCGCCAGCGCAGGCAGGGATTTCCATCAATGTTTGCTCACTCTGCAGCCAAGGTTTTCCCAATTCTTCAGGCTTTCTCTCACATGACAGCTGTGTTGTCACATCAGAATGAAAAGCAAAAAGTTGCCAAGAGTCTCAGGCTTGAAATCTGGACCACAGAGGAGTATGGTTCATAATCAGATCTGAGGTCTGCGACAGTCATAAGAACAAGACACAACATGGATTGACTTATTGGATGCACCAGCCTCTGTATTACCAGTGAAAATGAAAAAAAATTTTTTTTTTAAATCCTCGTCAGTTAATATTGCAGTTGAATTTGTTTCTCATCCTTAAAAAAGAAGTGCCAGAGGAAGTTTAGCATTTCCTGAATTGAACAGCTTTGATACAAACATATCCATTTACGATACAAGAAAAACAACCAACCTGAAAAAAAAAATTGGTGAATAATCATGAAAAAGATTAGAAGAAAGTCAGAAAGGGAAGGAAAATGCTAATAACAGATTTGCACTAGTGTCAAAAAATTAAAACATTGAAGACAGTCAGAAATGTTAAAATCTTGTTCTCAAAATCAAAATAAGTAATTATATAAATAAATTCCAAATAGATATGTTTGTTGGTGTTTAGACCTGGTCTCAGCAGAATGCTCTGCAGAGTTCTCCTTAGAGACCAGCAGAGGCAGCAACAAAGAGTCCATATTCTGGGATGTGTGAACATACCTGATATCCACACTGCTGCATATCAAAAAGTAACATGAATGATAGAGGGATAATTTCCTGATAACAATAACTGCATTTACTGATAATGAAATTGTAACTATTCAGAAAATATCTTATAGTCTCTTTTCAACTTTCAGTATACTGAACTAAGCAAACGTTTGACACAATAAATAGTGAGGAGAGCTTTTCATTACAAGGTGCACAAAGCTTTTATACATCCATAACTTGTCACCTGCTATTGGTTGATTTAGTGACTGAGAAGGAGCATCATGGCCAGACATTATTGCAGTCCCCTTCTTAAAAGCCACTGAAGTCAGCACATTGCTATACGTATCTAATCTTTGCCAAAAGTTGTCTTTAACTCCTGTATGCAAGATTCTTTGTCTCCCTTTTCAATTTCTCTTGGTTATTTTTTCATACAAATTTCATTTGGTCTACTACTTACAAACTCGACTTGTTCTGGAACTTTCAACCTCATAGCTTTATCT